>CAUDMG010002639.1:620000-650000 GCA_958450375.1 Homarus gammarus | reverse complement strand
TAGGCCAAGGTTTAACCAACAGAACTTTACTTAAAAGGTTTCCTAATCAACATTGATAATAAACACTGTTAGATAACTTTATGCGTCTAATTACGAGTATGTCATTAAGTAATTTATAAAGTATAATTACTCATTAAGGTCAATTTTAACTATAAGTGAAATATAAATGAGGTTTAAGGTAATTAGCAGTTATTGTCATCATGGAAGGTGAGTACAAAACCTCACCTGGCGTGCTGTGGCCTTACCTGTCCCAGTGTCTACAGGTGTGTCCGCTCCTTTTCACCTCACCTGGAAATTACAAGAATAAGTCATTACAACCTGAGACATTCCTTGGTCACCTGTCTAGTTTTATTATTATTATGTAATTCGGGAATATTGTGTTCTCTGTCTGTCTTTCTGTCACTCACACACACACACACACACACACACACACACACACACACACACACACACACACGAAAAAGATAATTCAATGTCCTTCCCGTTGAGTCCTCCCTCCTTACACTGAGTCCTCCCTCCTTACACCGAGACCTCCCTCCTTACACTGAGTCCTCCCTCCTTACACTGAGTCCTCCATCATCTTGTACTCCCAGGTCTTGGAGGACACATCGTGGTCTCCTACGTAATACAGACACACTGATTTTTCGTTATATATTAAGGTGTTCCGTTAATCTACTTCTTCAGGATTTGTTTGTCGTCAGGAAGGTTATTTCCTGTGCTGAGGCGCCTGTGAAGACCATGTGTAGTGAATTAAGAGTCCAGCCTCCCCCCCCCCCCTCCAACCCTCCACCAGGACCCGCCTCCCAACCTCTGTTAAATATGAAACCTCCAGATAACGGATTATATGGAGAAAAAAAATCCGTTACAAGAAGGTTTTAGTGTAGGTATTTTGACCCTATTTTTTTTTCTTCTTTTAAACCCAGCGACCATTAGGGATGATGTTAATGTGGAGTAGTTATTAAGTTCGTATGTATGTATGTATGTATGTATGTATGTGTCTACGTAAAGAAGGAATTTCCTTTAACTACTGACATTTACGTACAAGAATCAGTCATCCTCACCATCATCAGTACCGTGGTGACGTTAGGTACTGTACACACTGGTGGAAAGTCCTCTATTACACCGAGTAGCTGAATAGTCACGGAGATCAGGCTCGTGTGTGTGTCCTCAGTGGTGGGGGTGAGGGGGAGGTGAGAAGGATGGGGAGGTGGTGGGAGGAGAAGGGGCAGGGAGGAGATGGGGAGGAGGAGGTGTAGTGGTAAAGGGGAGGGGGACATGGGAAGGAGGAGGAGGTGGGGAGGGGGAGGTTGGGGGGAGGGGGAGGTTGGGGGGAGGGGGAGGTGCGGGTAGGAGGTCGGTGGGGAGGGGGAGGTTGGGGTAGGAGGTCGGTGGGGATGAGGAGGTGGGGTAGGAGATCCTTGTCAGATGACCGGCAATAACCGGACGCCGGGATACACTGTGGCACGCCCCCCCCCCACCTACAGGAGAGCGTCACTAAGAGCCACTACACCACTACACTATACCTACACCACACCTAGTGACAGCCACCACCACACAAGGGACTCTTAGCTCATATCTAAATATCTCCCAATACTGACTGTTCTTCAATAAATCTCAGTATCATTATGGGGAATATTATTATGTATCAGAATTAAAGGTTGACGAAGGCCAGGTTGTGTTGTGATAGGTTGTAGAAGAGAACGGTGCATCTTGTTGACGTCACACAAGTGAATCTGGTTTTTTCCTGGTGGTAGCTGGTGGTGGCTGGTGGTAGCTGGTGGTGGCTGGTATTCCCTCCCTGTTCTTGCTCAAGTTAAGTTAGTGATGCTGTTTACATACTTATCATTCCACTGGCTGTTAGGGGCGTTCGGTCTGTTCTTTCTGATTCTGTTATGACCTTTACTGCCCAGTGTTGGTACAGGGGGAAACTGTATTACCCAGAGAATACCTGCCATGTTAGGTTGTGTCACTCTGGATAAGACCCTTCTCACACCTGTCCCGGGTCAGGAGGTGAACCCAGGATACAATAGTGAGAGGCACGAGCCATATACAGCAACCTGAAAGTCGTGTTCTAGATGAATAACTGTATATTCTGCGTCCAGTTAATGTTCATTACCTCAGAATAAACTTAAATTTTACACTAACATTCACCATGAGGACAACAGTAAAAAGATTGACATTATTTTCTTACACACACAAGTCTACGAAAATGTCACAGCCAAACAGTACTTTTAGAAACGTTTTTTTTTCCAGATTAACAAAAAATATATATCAAATGTATTTACTAACCTTATTGCTATGCTTAAAACACCTAAGATATACTCGTAGAAGCGCAATAATAAGCTTTACGATGTCAACAAATACAAACACATTATCTTCACCAACACTGAAATGAATCCATCGAGTGTGGAGTGTCATTGAGCGTGAAAACAAAAGAGATTCGACCAGATGAATGGATAATATCGTTGCTATATCCCTTTAAATGTTTTATCCCTGGAAAGGAGAGGAAAGGAAAGGTGGCAAATGATAATAAGAAAGGAAAAACGACAAACAATGACAGGGAAATGTTAATAAAGTTGGATAGTTAAAAAATAAACTGGGTTCTAGAGACCAGTTAGGGGCGGTTTAGATAGAGCACACTGCAAGGGAAGGTTACTAGTTAAAGACCAAACACACAGATACTGGTGGTTAATATAATTATATATGTTTTTATGAGTGAAAGTTTGTCTCGGTGGCATTAAATATACCCAAGGTTAGATACGTCCAGTTTGCTTTATACCCAAGAGTCTGTGTTCAAGGTATTTATAACATTTAGTTAATCTACTGAGTGTGTGGTAGGATAAACTTTTGTGTAGGTCAGTGTCATCAACAAAGGTGTGGGAGATGATGAAGAGATTGAAGTAAGAAGAGTGTAAGAACTAGCTCAGAACCTTGAAGGACTCCAGCACTAGGAAGATAAAACAATCCAAATGTGAACTATACACAAGTAAACAGATGCGGCAGTTGGAGAGGAAAGAGGAAATCCGGCAAATTGAGAAACATCAAAAGAAGGAAGTGTGTTGAGTAGAGCCTTCTGACACACTTTATCACAATCTTTAGAAATACCAAGTTTTGCTAAAGTTATCAAGAATAATGTTAAGGTTTTAAGTCAAGGGAGTATAGAGTATAAGTATAGAGGTGACAGCTGTGGGTTGGGGGTTGGCAAGGAAGGATGAGCATATCTTTGTATATGGTGGCAGCGCTGGGATAAGGGCATATATGATAAGAGAGAGAGAGAGAGAGAGAGAGAGAGAGAGAGAGAGAGAGAGAGAGAGAGAGAGAGAGAGAGAGAGAGAGAGAGAGAGGTTGTAGCAGCAGAAGGACTTGATTAAGGGACGGGAAAGACCTGCAAGTTGTGGGTTTAAGATCTTTAGTGGTCTGTCATAAGTAAGTACATGACTCAGTTGAGAAATATACTGTAGATGTTGTAGGTTTCAGTATGGCGTCTCTATCATTAGGTGTCACCCCCCCCCCCCCCCCCCCCCCCCCCCAAAAAAAAAAATGAGGTGGAGTCTAAGAATAATGTGTACATTGAAATCCCCGCTGGTGGTAATTTCAACACAGTGACTGAAGGAAATGTTGCTTTCAAAATTATAAGTTACGAGATCAAATACTTTAAGACCGGAGGAGTTGGGGGTGGGGGAGGAGGAGGGGGGTGGGGGAGGAGGAGGGGGGTGGGGGAGGAGGAGGGGGGTGGGGGAGGAGGGGGGGGGGTGGGGGAGGAGGAGGGGAGGTGGGGGAGGAGGAGGGGGGTGGGGGAGGAGGGGGGAGTGGGGGAGGGGGAAGGGAGAGGATGCAACAGATGATGGTAGCATGGTAGATTTTTTATTGGGGATGAAAAACAAACCTAAACACATTATGGTTGAAGGGTGGGGGTAGTGGGTGGAGGGTGGGGGGAGTCATAGGAGATAACACTGGGTGAAGACAACACAACAACACTGCTCCTTGATAGTGGAATGAACAGTGATGTGATGACGTCTTGGAGTCGATAACAGATAAGATTTATATTGGGTTAAAAAATAAAGTTTAAGTGGTTTGTGGAATTTTACTGGGGAGTCAAGGGTGATTTTTTTTACCTGCAGTCAGTGGTTCCGTCTATTACTGTTACCTGTCATTAAGAGGCTGTGGTGATTAACAGGAGGTATGACAGGTGAGGTCGATGGGTGAAAATGTGACAACGACCTTGTGAAAAAGTTTAGAGGAATTTAGCAGAGGTGAAGAATACTGACGACGTGTGTGTGTGTGTGTGTGTGTGTGTGTGCGTGTGTGTGTGTGTGTGTGTGTAAAGACTTAAATAATTTGTTAAAACACAGACATGAGGCTTCAGGAAGGTTATCACCACTACCTAACCTAACCTAACCTAACCTAACCAACACTACCAAGGTTCGGTCTCTGTGTATAAACGACCCTAAATCATGAGTCTAGTGATGCGAGTCGGTATGTCATTGTTAAGGTCGACGGGTCACCTGTGTTTTGACCAAAGGGTAGAAGGTAATATAACGACCCTGTGTAATTGGTGGAGAAATACGGGTATACTATAATGTGAGTGGGAACAAGGGTTGAGTGTGAAGGGAGTGAGAAGAGGGAAGAAGGGAGAGTGATGAAGGAAGAGGGAGAGAGAAGAAGAAAAGTGTGACCTTATCATATCAAGTTTGTCGTCTTCTCTTATAATATAATTAAATACAGCCAACAGGACTGTCCATCTGTCTGTCTGTCTGTCTGTCTGTCTGTCTGTCTATCTCTCATCGTTTTCCCATTCTGTTTAAGTTGTCTCTCTCTCTCTCTCTCTCTCTCTCTCTCTCTCTCTCTCTCTCTCTCTCTCTCTCTGGCAGGCTGAGGGCCGTTGTCCTTCTTTCTGAAGATCCTGCGTGATATTCCCAGCTAACGGTACACACCAACCCAGCGCTCCACCCACCCTGAGCGCCCTACCCACCCTGAGCGCTCCACCCACCCACCCTGCTGCCCAGTCTCAACAACCAGCTACCTACCTTGCCGCCCAATCTCACCACCCATCCTGCCGCCCAGTCTCACCACCCATCCTGCCACCTAACCCCTATTGTTGTTGATGTTGTATCCTATGAGCGCGATTCAACAGATCCTTCAGTTATTTTCTACTACAAAGACCTTTAAAAAGACTAGGAAAAGATGATAGAGTCCTACTGTAAGTGTTTCCCAGTATTACACACACACACACGTAGGCAAGTAACATCTACAGAGTCCACAATTAAATTTTCCTTCAACTGTACAACAAATCGGGTTTTGTGCATTTCCTTGACGGTACACACCCACCCTGACCAGACCAGTAGACACGAGATCGTGATAGTAGGAGGTAAATTTCTGAGAGCCGAGGCTGATGAAACCAACGAATTTATAGTCTAACCTAACCTAACCTGACCTGACCTGACCTGACCTAACCTAACCTAGCCTGACCTAACCTGACCTAACCTACACTAACCTAACCTAACTTGACTTAACCTACACTAACCTAACCTAACCTGACCTAACCTAACCTAACCTGACCTAACCTGACCTAACCTGACCTAACCTACACTAACCTAACATGACCTGCACTAACCTAACATGACCTGCACTAACCTAACATGACCTGCACTAACCTAACATGACCTACACTAACCTAACATGACCTACACTAACCTAACATGACCTGCACTAACCTAACATGACCTACACTAACCTAACATGACCTACACTAACCTAACATGACCTACACTAACCTAACATGACCTACACTAACCTAACCTAAAGTAACCTTTTCTAAACTAACCTAACACCTAGCTTAGTTTAATCTAGTCTATGGTGTTACCTTACCTAACCTAACCTAACCTAACCTAACCTAACTTAACCTAACCTACCCATTTGTAACCTAATCTCACTCAACCTAGCCTGCAATTATTATTATTATTATTATTATTATTATTATTATTAGTAGTAGTAGTAGTAGTAGTAAATGAATGGTGGCGAAGGTGTGGCTATTGGGGGAGGCTGGAGGCCAATAAAAAAAAAAAAAAAAAAAAAAAAATAGTAGTAGTAGTAGTAGTAGTAGTGGTAGTAGTAATATCGTCATTATATACAACAAGTAGTCAGACAGTCAGCCAACACACGTCAGACACAGAGTTGAAGGCCCTGGCTGACGGCTGACACCCAAACAGCCCCCACTCTCTGATACCATCTCAACCCAAACTGTGGTCTTAATGGTCGCTATACCGTCCATAAAGGAATGAATCCAACCCTCTTTTTGTCGCAATAAACCAGGTTAATTAAGCTTTAAATTTCAGACTGTTACCTGTAGATAAGGTAGAATGAATGTATGTATGTATGTATGTATGTATGTATGTATGTATGTATGTATGCATGTATGTATGTATGTATGTATGTATGTATGTATGGACAGAGTATGTATGTTTATGATCTCGTGTTCATCCTTATACTATGGGGTCTATCGAGGTGGAGTGGGGGTCTACCGAGGTGGAGTGGGGTCTACCGAGGTGGAGTGGGGTCTACCGAGGTGGAGTGGGGTCTACCGAGGTGGAGTGGGGTCTACCGAGGTGGAGTGGGGTCTACCGAGGTGGAGTGGGGGTCTATCGAGGTGGAGTGGGGGTCTATCGAGGTGGAGTGGGGTCTACCGAGGTGGAGTGGGGGTCTATCGAGGTGGAGTGGGGTCTACCGAGGTGGAGTGGGGTCTGTGTGAAGCACCGAGAGTAACCAGTTGTGTGGTCTTGTAGTAAGAATGCATAAATAACAATGAATGATAGGGAGGTGTGTGTGTGTGTGTGTGTGTGTGTGTGTGTGTGTGCGCGCGCGCGCTTCCGGTGACCTTGTAAGAAGAGGGAGAAGCCTGGAATGACTAATATACTGCATAAATGTATGTATGTATGTATGTTTGTATGTATGTATGAGTAACGCAATCAATTCCCATGAGTAAGAGAGGATGTTGTCACTTCTTTCATAATGGCTGGCATAATACTTGAGTTAAACTGTCAGTATATAAAGTGTTACCCTACCTGGCCCACCACTCCCTGGCCCACCCCTTCCTGACCCACCCGTATCTAACCCATCCCTTCCCTGACCCACCACTGCTTTGCCCACCTCGCATCAATAAAATTCCTCCTGACGAAGAGAAAGAGTCCAGCTCATCAACCCTCGACGTGTTGGTGCATATTAATTCCTGTTTCCTAGAAGGTTACAGGAGGCAATGATAATGACGATTACCTTCGTTATACGTGGGCCCATTACCTCAACCCCTTCCACCTCTCCCCTCTCCACCATCATACACACACCTATTCCAGCTCCTTCTCCTACCAACACCCCCTACCCTCCTTTCCCAGATCCCCAACACCCCTCCCATCCCTACCCACAATTCCCCCCCCCCCCCCACACACAGTACAAAACACATATTCATTAGACCTATACAGATTTTCTCCACTATTTACCCTTCAATCTAATTTATTCTCTAACTTTTTCTTTTCTTTGTGTTTCTATATTCTTATCGTGTTTGGCCTGACAGGTATCAACGATGTTATAGAGTTATAGATGGAACAGACAGAACACGGTGACGCTGTTCTGTGTTCTATATTCAAGTGAGGGTTACCTTGTTATATCTGGAGAGGAGAGAATATTAATTTGGGTGATTTTTTTTTTTTTTTTACAAGGTAGGTGTTGTAACTTGTACCTGTGACTTGTACCTGTGACCTGAACCTGTGACCTGTACCTGTGATTTCTACCTGTGACCTGTGCTTGTAACCTGAACCTGTGACTATTACCTGCGACCTGTACCTGTGATTTCTACCTGTGACCTGTGCTTGTAACCTGAACCTGTGACTATTACCTGCGACCTGTACCTGTGACCTGTACCTGTGATTTCTACCTGTGACCTGTACTTGTAACCTGAACCTGTGACTATTACCTGAGACCTGTACCTGTGGTTTCTACCTGTGACCTGTACTTGTAACCTGAACCTGTGACTATTACCTGCGACCTGTACCTGTGACCTGTACCTGTGACTTGTACCTGTGACCTGTGCTTGTAACCTGAACCTGTGACTATTACCTGCGACCTGTACCTGTGATTTCTACCTGTGACCTGTACTTGTAACCTGAACCTGTGACTATTACCTGCGACCTGTACCTGTGACCTGTACCTGTGATTTCTACCTGTGACCTGTACTTGTAACCTGAACCTGTGACTATTACCTGCGACCTGTACCTGTGACCTGTACCTGTGATTTCTACCTGTGACCTGTGCTTTTAACCTGAACCTGTGACTATTACCTTAGACCTGTAGAGCTGATGGTGTGTTATGTAGGCAGGCAGGTTTGGGTAAGGAGGCCACAGGCACGCGACAAGCTTGAAATTGAAAGCTTTTTATATTAAGCCAAGATAATAAAAAGTAACAAACAACAACAATATTTTAGCAAGTATAATACAAATACTAAGTGAACAAATACAACAACAACAATATTGACATGGCTAAGCCTCTTGAGTATTGTAGCTGTCTTTGCGTCACCTGATAATTACTATACCTTTACCTGAAGAACAATATCCAACACCTCACCTTTACCTGGCTGTTAATTAATACATATTGAAATGTTAAAATATATTCTTATAATTTATTTTGTTTAATTTATTTTGAAGACACCGAGTATGAGAAGTTTATTATATAGCATGACACTGAAGTTTGTCAAAGGAGATATATGGTAAAATGATTTACCTCACGAGTTACAGCTCTCATCTTTCTGACAACTTCCTACACACACACACGCACACTACCCATAACCCTCTCCCCTGCCCCCCCTCCCCCTCCTCATTCACAAATACAACACGAAGGAGAATAAGTCGAATGATATAAGATGAGAACCGCACATTAAGCAGTAGATAAGCCAGTGGCGTCAACGACAAGGAAATACCACAACTCCACTACCACCAGCCCCGCCACCGCCACCACCACCCACCAGCCCCGCCTCCGCCACCAACGCCACCACCACCACACAAGTCAAGGAACAACATTGTTTTTGCTGCGGTGTGTAGCGGGACTCTGGTGTGAACGGGTACTGCATTAAATACCATCCTCTCACGTGTGGTGTTTGGTTTTTCTTTTTGTATCGTCTTGCCTGTGTGTGTGTGTGTGTGTGTGTGTGTGTGTGTGTAAATCCTTCCATACACGTGTTATATCCTGTGTGTGTGTGTGTGTGTCACCTGTTCATCTATATATGTGTTCTTGTTTATGTAAATTAAAACAAATATTCATCTATTGTTTTTCTTGTTTTCATTTTCTATCTTTCCTCAGTTGTTTATCTTAAGTGTGCCAATTATTCCATTCGTTAATTTTTGTTGTTATTTCTATCTTCGTCATCATTATCTTGCTACGCACATAAGGGGGGGGGAGGCGGGGGATGAAGGGGAGGAGGAAGGGGGATCAGGGGAAGGGGGGGAAGGGGGAGAGGAGGAGAGGAACCACTTGCCCCAGGCTAGTGTCTCCTCCTCACCACGACAAACCCTGAACTGCACTGTTACTGTGACGTTAATCCAGCCTAGTTTTTGTCTCTTGGAGGAGGAGGTGGTGGAGGAGGAGGTGATGGAGAAGGTGGAATGAGAGGTGGAGGTGGGAAGTAATGGTGGAGAATGATGAAGGAGGAGGTGAGAATGAGGGGTGGTGAAGATAAAAGGAGAATGTAGGTGGTGGAGAAGGTGAGGGAGGTATTAAGAGTGTTGGAAGGAGGTAGAGAAGTGTGTGAGGTGTGAATGAGAGGTACTGTATATACCATCATCAACACCTGGACAGCATCACCGTCAGTTCACTCCCTTACAGTGTCACGCCTTCCTCGGGTTCCTAATAGAGAAAATCAGAGCTAATAATCATCACGGTTCCAGGAAATCCCACCAAGTTACACAAAGACAACCAACCACTGAGGGATACCGTGCGTGGCGAGTGTGTGTGTCGTAGTTGGTCCTCACGCCTCCAGAACACAACACACACACACACACACACACACACACCGATTGATGGGGGCTTTAGAATCGAGTGGTTGATGATAGAGAAAGGAAGTTGATGTGGGATCGGTTGGTACTGTTAGGGCGAAGTCTCTCGGCGTGAGGAGAGAGAGAGAGAGAGAGAGAGAGAGAGAGAGAGAGAGAGAGAGAGAGAGAGAGAGAGAGAGAGTCGGCCAGCGAGCAATGGCAACCTGTGGTCCCGTTACTGCTGCACCAGGTAAGGACAACGCCCCGCCAGCGCCCTCCTCCTCCTCCTCCTCCTTCTTCTGCCTACTGCTGCTGCTACCACACACACACACACACACCCCTCCCCCCCCCACACACACACCCCTCCCCCCCCCCCCACACACACACACCCCTCCCCCTCACACCTACACACCCCCACTAACAAAGAAACCGAAGGAAAAAATGAAACAAAGAAAAAAAGAAGAAACTCAAAATAAAGAAGAAAAGACGAAAGGAAAGAAGGAAGTGGCAAGAACAAGATAACGGGACGTGAGGGAAAAAAGAAGATAAAGATATAATGAAGGATAAACGAAAAGTGAATCAGGGAACAAAAGAAATATGATATATTGCAAGAGAAAGGGACGAAGCGGAGAAAAAAAAGAGCTGGGAAGAGGAAATTTGTGATAAACAGAGAGAGAGAGAGAGAGAGAGAGAGAGAGAGAGAGAGAGAGAGAGAGAGAGAGAGAGAGCTACTTAATACCTTCACTATAAGACGCCTGTACATAACACCTGTATTATATAGTCTCTCTCTCTCTCTGTCTGTCTCTCTCTCTCTCTCTCTCTCTCTCTCTCATGGTCTACATTTTTCATTCTATCTCAGTTTCCTTCCATACCTCTCCACATCTCCTTCTCTCTCTTTCTCCTCCCTCTCTCTCTCTCTCTTTCTCCTCCCCCTCTCTCTCTCTCTCTCTTTCTCTCTCTCTATTTCACTTTCTCTTCCTTTCTCTCCTCTCTCACCGCCGCCTAGATTAATAGAGCTTCATCACCCACTAGAGCTTCACCACCCACTAGAGCTTCACCCACTAGAGCTCCACCACCCACAAGAGCTTCACCGCCCACTAGAGCTCTACCGCCCACTAGAGCTTCACCACCCACTAGAGCTTCACCGCCCACTAGAGCTTCACCACCCACTAGAGCTCCACCGCCCACTAGAGCTTCACCGCCCACTAGAGCTCCACCGCCCACAAGCGCTCACAAGGGGCGGCACCATCTGACTTGTGTAGTGAGGATGTTGGTGGCGGGGGCTGACGGAAGAGACATTTCCTCTCTGGTCAGCAGTATGGTGAGGGGGAGATGGAGAGGTGAGGGAAGGGGGAGGAAGGAAGGGGGAGGATGGGAAGGGGTAGGAGGGGAAGGAGTAGTGACCGCTAGACGTGGTGACTCGAGAGAGAGAGAGAGAGAGAGAGAGAGAGAGAGAGAGAGAGAGAGAGAGAGAGAGAGAGAGAGAGAGAGAGAGAGAGAGAACTCCAATAATAATAATAATAATAATAATAATAATAATAATAACATACACACACACATCAACCATATAAATAGACTAAGGAAATAAAACTTTTTCTCTGCTCTTCATTGTAAATAAAAAACACCACAAGCAGTAATTATGAGGAAGACAGCAGGTGGTCCTGGCTCCCAAGGTTCAGTGTTCAGTCTATAGGAACAACTGTCGCTTTCACCATTACACAGAATGTCAAGAGCTATGGGACAATTTTAGCTTGGTGTCTATGGCATAAATGTACAATGCTCAAGACCGATGGAACAATTTTAGCTTTAGTTCTCTGGTAAAAATAATATACAATGTTCATATCGATGTTCAGATAGTTGTAACTTACTTGATGTTACAATAGCGTAGTAAAGTTCTCGACACGGGTGGAAGAGGAGCCATTAAGCTAGGTTGATTTCATGTAACATTAAAGCTGTTTAATGGGATACTAAGCTTGTTGTCTACTTATGATGTGTTCAACTACCAAAAGCTTAATATGAACTTGAACAAACAAACAGAAAACAGTACCAATACCTTGTTAAAACTTTTCCCTTCCTCAGATCCAGCTTAATTCATCACTGTATATTAAACATGCAACAGATAAGGCGGCAGCAGTCCACCTTGAAGTATCCCATTATGAAGATTTGAACGCCCCATTTACTGTTACCCACACTGCACCGTGAACCCTTCCTCGTTATAAAGATTAATATATTTACCAGGTCACTTGGCCCGTCTCTCTATCGGTCTGACCAATAATTCTCACCTCTCTTGTTGTCGTGATCAGTAATGTTTTTGTTTTTTTAAGCTAGGACGGACAACTAGGATGGATAGCTCATTATTTTAACTCTATTATGCCGAACTCATGGTCTGTGATGGGTTGAAATATCCTAGATCTAACTAGTATTAAAAACACAAAGGTTATAGACAGCATCGTCTTGATTATTCTAGACCAAGACGTTTGGAATTCATCGTTGATATTTATTTTGTTTTGGAGATGAATAAGAAACAATATTACCAATATATTCATGAAAGTGAAAGACTGATACGTAAAATTGTACAAGTAACCTCAATAGCCTTAAGGAACCTCCGAATAGTAGCCAGACTAAGGATGCTGGATAAGTATTCCACAGAGTTGCCACATCACACAAAACGTGCCAGCCACTGTACCAGGTATAAGTGCAGGCGACTGTGCCTTTGTGTCTAAGGTTGTGAAGGTTTAAGTCCCTGGTTATGGTTAACGCTAACTGGCTCATCAATACAATTTAAGGCTAAGGGGTAGTGTCGTCCCTACATGGCACTCATCACTATCTCTCCTCCTGCATCATCAACCCTTAATGACTGTGATGCCCGAACTGGAGCTAAAGTTTTCTCCATAACATATGCGAGTCACCACTTGTTAGTTTAGATGGCAATGTGTGAGGTCTCAGCTTTCACTTGTGTCTTACACCAACAGAAACAGCTTGATGTAAATGTTGTCTGTCCCTGTGTTTATCATAGAGTCCAGACCAGAGCCATCAGTAGAGTGTAATGTTAAGAGGGATCCTTAAGCTGCTTCAAGGAGATCAACAACGGTGAGTGAAGTGCTCTAATTAGGATGTTCCTACGTTATTTTTTTACTTTGAGGCGATCGAGACGATGCAGTTCACCATCAGATCTAACATGTGGACAGATATCATCGTCGGCGTGTTTTTAATGCATATTCAAGGACGTTGATAACGACTCCCCCCCCCCCCCCCCAAAAAAAAAAAAAAAAAAAAAATTAGGCACAAGGACACAACCTTGCGTAACGCCACTCTTGATCTCGAAGCTGTCGGACAACGAGCCAGGGAACCGTACAGTGTCATGTATGTTTTCACGTGAGAGGCCGCACAAGACACAGCAGCTTTACTTGAAATCCAGTTTTCTCCAAGGCCTTTTACAGACCAATTCTGCCGACAGTAACGAAAGCCTCTGTAGAACACCTTGTGTTCTTCTCTACATTTCTCCTGTAGGTGGCGGTGAATGATCTAACCGTAAGTCTGCCTTCTATCACAGAGTCAACACAGGTCGTCTAGGTATATCCGGTGACCCCAAGGAGGAATATTTTACGGAAACTGTCATGATATCCTGCATCTTCTCTCCAGTAGTGAAGAAGTACAGTGTGGGGGTGATCTAAGAGGCTGTATACTGACGCAGCTAGTGCACCGTGCCCACACTGAGCCTTCCCACTCGTCAAGGGTCTTTAGTCTGGGTCAGTTAGTCTCTCCTTCACCCGGTTCCTCCAGGACAGGGCGAGTCTGGCGTCTGGTCCAGTGCTGCTTCTGAGTCATGTCGTTGTTCCTGTTACTGCTGTTGTTCCTGTTACTGTAGTTGTTCCTGTTACTGTTGTGGTTCCTGTTACTGTAGTTGTTCCTGTTACTGTTGTTGTTCCTGTTACTGTTGTTGTTCCTGTTACTGTTGTGGTTCCTGTTACTGTTGTTGTTCCTGTTACTGTTGTTGTTCTTGTTACTGTTGTTGTTCCTGTTACTGTAGTTGTTCCTGTTACTGTAGTTGTTCCTGTTACTGTTGTTGTTCCTGTTACTGTTGTTGTTCTTGTTACTGTTGTTGTTCCTGTTACTATAGTTGTTACTGTTACTGTTGTGGTTCCTGTTACTGTAGTTGTTCCTGTTACTGTTGTTGTTCCTGTTACTGTTGTTGTTCCTGTTACTGTTGTGGTTCCTGTTACTGTAGTTGTTCCTGTTACTGTTGTTGTTCTTGTTACTGTTGTTGTTCCTGTTACTGTAGTTGTTCCTGTTACTGTAGTTGTTCCTGTTATTGTTCCTGTTACTGTTGTTGTTCTTGTTACTGTTGTTGTTCCTGTTACTGTAGTTGTTACTGTTACTGTTGTGGTTCCTGTTACTGTAGTTGTTCCTGTTACTGTTGTTGTTCCTGTTACTGTTGTTGTTCCTGTTACTGTTGTTGTTCCTGTTAATGCTACTGTTGATATTATTGCTGTTACTTTTATATTACTGTTATTCTTGTTGTTTTAGTTGTTGTGAATATTAATGTTTCTATTGTTGTTATTGTTGTTGTTGTTATCTGTTAATATATTATATTAAATTTCCTCATAACTCAAGTCTTCATGATAACTTCCTCTGTAAAGTCACCTGTCTCATATACATACAGTGACATCATCTGTATTCCACGTATTATTATTTCAGTGACATCATCTAACTCTTGAACTGTGTATGGTAGGGAATGTTTGTTTCTGTTTGTTTGTTTGTTTGTTTGTTTGGTTGTTTTATACCTGTTCAACACCAATAATTTCTACCTAGGTTCATTTCTTGTTTCACTTATTCCCTCACATTTCCTCACTTCCCTCCTTCACCACCTCACACTCCCTCCCTCACCACCTCTCACTCCCTCACTTCCCTCCCTCATCACCTCACACTCCCTCCCTCACCACCTCTCACCCCCTCACTTCCCTCCCTCATCACCTCACACTCCCTCCCTCACCACCTCTCACCCCCTCACTTCCCTCTCTCATCACCTCTCACCCCCTCCCTCATCACCTCACACTCCCTCCCTCACCACCTCACACTCCCTCCCTCACCACCTCTCACCCCCTCACTTCCCTCCCTCATCACCTCACACTCCCTCCCTCATCACCTCACACTCCCTCATTTCCCTCCCTCCTCACCTCACACTCCCTCCCTCACCACCTCTCACCCCTCACTTCCCTCCCTCATCACCTCACACTCCCTCCTTCACCACCTCACACTCCCTCCCTCATCACCTCACACTCCCTCCCTCACCACCTCTCACCCCCTCACTTCCCTCCCTCATCACCTCACACTCCCTCCCTCACCACCTCTCACTCCCTCATTTCCCTCCCTCATCACCTCACACTCCCTCCCTCACCACCTCTACCCCTCATTCCCTCCCTCATCACCTCACACTCCCTCCTCACCACCTCACACTCCTCCCTCATCACCTCACACTCCCTCCCTCACCACCTCTCACCCCTCCTCCCTCATCACCTCACACTCCCTCCCTCACCACCTCTCACTCCCTCATTTCCCTCCCTCATCACCTCACACTCCCTCCCTCACTTCCCTCCCTCACTCCCTCATTTCCCTCCCTCATCACCTCACACTCCCTCCCTCACCACCTCACACTCCCTCCCTCATCACCTCACACTCCCTCCCTCATCACCTCACACTCCCTCCCTCATCACCTCACACTCCCTCCCTCACCACCTCTCACCCCCTCACTTCCCTCCCTCATCACCTCACACTCCCTCCCTCACCACCTCTCACTCCCTCATTTCCCTCCCTCATCACCTCACACTCCCTCCCTCATCACCTCACACTCCCTCCCTCATCACCTCACACTCCCTCCCTCACCACCTCTCACCCCCTCACTTCCCTCCCTCATCACCTCACACTCCCTCCCTCACCACCTCTCACCCCCTCACTTCCCTCCCTCATCACCTCACACTCCCTCCCTCACCACCTCTCACTCCCTCATTTCCCTCCCTCATCACCTCACACTCCCTCCCTCACCACCTCTCACTCCCTCACTTCCCTCCTTCACCACCTCACACTCCCTCCCTCACCACCTCTCACTCCCTCACTTCCCTCCCTCATCACCTCACACTCCCTCCCTCACCACCTCTCACCCCCTCACTTCCCTCCCTCATCACCTCACACTCCCTCCCTCATCACCTCACACTCCCTCCCTCACCACCTCTCACTCCCTCACCACCTCATCATCGTGTCTGTTCCTCGCCCTTGACGTAAATATTATAGTATCAGTAAAGTGTAGAAGGGTTCAAGGTGATATGAACACCGCTATCCAAACCTGTTTAAGCCCGATAGAGAGGCTTAAAACCTTCCTACAAGAGGCTTCAAACCCCTCCTACAAGAGGCTTCAAACCCGGCCTACAAGAGTCTTCAAAACCTTCCTACAAGAGGCTTCAAAACCTTCCTACAAGAGGCTTCAAACCCCGCCCACAAGAGTCTTCAAAACCTTCCTACAAGAGGCTTCAAAACCTTCCTACAAGAGGCTTCAAACCCCTCCTACAATACCTTATATTTTTCTAGTGTATTTCTCTGCTTTTTTTTCATTTTACGTATTTTTTTGTTGCAGTAAATTTAATAATAATGTCTCTGTGTATGTCTTCAATGTCCCCGTTCTCTTAAGGTAAATATACTAAGTACAAAGCTTCATTTACTGATGTAATTGTCACTTTACATATAATTTAAGGATCGTGTTTATTATGACTGTACTGTAGTTTGTGGGGTAATTTATTTATTTTTATTTTTGGAAGACACTGCAGTATATTATCTTGGTTGGTGGATATTAAGTAGTCTGTCGGGAGGTTAGGGATATGAGAGTAAGGAGTCTGTCGGGAGGGAGGGAGTTTGTCTGTCGGGAGGTTAGGGATATGAGAGTAGGGAGTCTGTCGGGAGGGAGGGAGTTTGTCTGTCGGGAGGTTAGGGATATGAGAGTAGGGAATCTGTCGGGAGGTTAGGAAGGGAGGTTAGGAAGTTTGTCGGTGTGTCAGTCGGTCGGTCGGGTTATAAATGAATCCACCCACACATAGATTCTTGTCCAGTCAAACGCCCGTGTGAATCTCTGTCTCTCCCGCCCTGCTCCCTGCCCCTTCCTCGCCCTGAGATAATAAATTCCGTGTTTGTGTTAGTCTTATCCTGAGGTAGCCACACCCTAATTCTCATCCCCGCCCACCCAGTACCTCCCACACACCCACAAGATCCCCACACACCCCACAACAACCCCACACTCCCCCAGAAACCCCCCCACACTCCCAAACTTGAGGTGAACACGACTAAAATAAAGGTGTAATCATGGGGGATAAATTCACCGGGAAACACACACCCTGGACACCTGAGAGACAGAGCAGGTAACACAGGTATTACTGAATATATGTACATGAAATTATCTATATGTGTTAGCATTAGTGAATATGAACATGGCACTAATGATGATGATGATGGCAGAACTACTACTACTACTACTACTACTACTACTACTACTACTACTACTACTACGAAGAAACAGTTGTAGTAACACACAAAAAAATAATAATTAATGATATACGATCCCACGACTCTTCGAAGTGGTAAAGGGATAAGACTCAGAGGTGGTCTTTTGTAAATACTTATGTCGGGTACTGGGGCAGGGGTAGACGGAGGAGGATGAGGGTAAAACGGGTAAGGTAAGGGGGGAGGGGTGGGGGGTAGGTCCTCCTTATATGATACCAAGAAAACAACAGGTAATTTATATTTATAGAACCTTTATTTAATATTCTGGGTTGTGTTAAGGGCGACCCCGAGAGGTTGTGAGAGAAAATGGCGCTAAGAAATGTTCCTTTAGTAACGTCAGAAGGCTTGAGATGACTTAGTTCGTGGTGGAAGAAAGATGAAGCGCTGAACGAACTATTTTCTTCCGTGATGATGGGAGACGAGGAAAACAACCTAACATGGTTTAGAGGGAAGACAGTCTGATACAGCACTGAGGGATACAGAGTCCCCAGGGGAGTGTGTCAAGGTTAATAGCGTTTCTAAACGTGGCGGTGTGCCTCAGAATGTTAATCAAGAGAAGTGTGTAGTGAACTCTTAGACGTCCTCAGTACCTTGTTCTGCACAAGGATCCCTAATGACTGAAAGTTACCATACGTATGAGTCTTATTTTCATAAAGACACGACCTCCACTGCACATAGACTTACAGGACAGTGTGTGTAAAACACTGAAGCGACGCCGTAATGGACCACCTACAGGGGAAGAGCCTCATGAGGGTATACTAGCGCGGGTTTATACCCGGACACCCGCCTGACGCAGCTGCTGGAGCCGCTGGTTGTGTGGTCACAGATCCTGGAACGTGGAGGTAATTCTAACATTATACACTGACTCTGGTGTAGGATTTGATGGTGTATCCCACGATAGGCTGGAAGCTAAGTTAAATGGTTATGGAGTAAAGGAAAATATCACATCAAGGATCGGCGACTCTCAACGATCGTAAACACAGCGTAATAATGAAGGGTACGAAACCATCAAGTATACCCGTGACCAACGGTGTGCCTCCAGGCAGTGAGTTAGGACCAAGGTTGTTTGTTACATACACGACATGACTAACGTTCTTCACTCTTCCATATCAACGTTTGCAGATGACGCTACGTTATTCACGGAAATAAAATATCTAACAGACAGTGAAGCATTGCAAGACGATCTATCTACCTCAGGAGTGGAAACAATGGCTACCGAGATACAACGAGAGAAGAATATGAGTCTTACCAATACTATAGTACGACTCTCACGAAGATCTTATACATATTTATATAGTCAGTCTCTGATGCCGGCGCTTGGACAGTTCACCTACCAAGAGGGAATGAAAAAAAAATACACTTTGTAAATTTATGACAGAGAAACAAGGAACAATTAATGAAAGTATATAAACACCTCAAGACACATTACTCAGTCAAACGCACATATCTGCAGGTGTCAGCCTAGTTAAAACAGTTATCAGTACAGAAAAGTATCAAGGCTAACGTCCCCGCGTAAGATTCGTCAACTGTTGTAATAACCTGATGTATTGTGACCAGACTAGACCAACAGGCACATGTTCAGGCATAAATTCGAGACACTTTACCTGCCCTTAACTGTACTTGTCAACAGTATACAATAAAGACCTGACAAGGGGCAAAGAGGAAAGAGTAGAGTAGAGTAGAGTATTGTGATAGAGGAAAGATATCGATGACCACGGTGTTGGCTTGTGTTGCCTATGAGTCACCACATTCATCATGATCAGTCAATTTCCTGCAGTTTGTGTGACGCAGTATGGCGGAGAGACGCGGGAAAGATTGTGAATTAATGGTTGGCAAATTAAGACTTAACCTCACCTTAATTTAGCACTTAACAAACCTGCCATTTAAGATCAGGTTAAGTTTGGCTAAAAGAATGCTTGATTACCATTAGTCAGATCAGCTTTAGCAAGGTTAGGTTAGGCGAAAAAGAATAACAATAATAAATAACAATAAAATACATAAATAATAACTGAACTATAAATAATTAATTAAAAAACAGAATAATCAAGAGTGAGATACAATATATATGTTGTGTTGTTAAAGTAAGAGAAACAATTGAGACCCTGCAATTGTGTGTAAATGAGGCAGAAAGTCAGATCAGCAACCTGGGACTTGGTCACATATGGCAGCAGGGTCTACCATTAGACAACACATTATGCTTCCAATATCTTCCCAGGCGGTAGTACCTCCCTGTTTGATAGCTGCCTACTACCTATTATCTGTATTAACTAACATTTGTCAACACAAGTTAACAATTTATAAGCACGTAAATTAACAATATTAACTGATAAGTGCAGCTTCTAGCCTCAGTATGACCTTTGGCCCAAACCATCAATTAGTTATTGGTGATTACTGTCGTCAACCTGTTAGTGCAGGTAATAATGTAGTTTAGTTTACTATGTACACTAATTATATCCCGCGTGAACAAGTGGTAACATCAGGACAACACGTTAATGCCTCCCTGTAGCAGAACCTTCACTTAATAAAACAAACTTTGAAAAGACGTCGAAATTCTCATCTTAAAAAGGAAAACAAAACAAAACAAGTTGTAAGATAAACAGAACGAACAATACAGGAAATGAAATAAACGAAAGTGAATATAAAGTGAAAGAAATACACCTAGAGATAATCGACTTTTAGTACCCTACTGTAGATTGTATCGCCAAGACAATAAACAAACGCCTTCATCACTCAGAGCTGACCTTTGCATGGGACCGAATCACATGCCAATATAAATGTATAATGAACTGGTGCCCGAAACTTATGGTCACACAATACAAGGAAAAAAGTAGCTACGTGTGTGTGTGTGTGTGTGTGTGTGTTATGAGTGTGTAAGTATCTTGTGTATTTGGAATTTGTCATCATGAACACTGCTGCCCTCTAACACTCAACACTATAAGTATTACCAAAGACGGTCGTATTTTTGATGAATTTGTGAAAACGTTTAAGATTTTTTTTTTCATTTCATTGTCAGTTACTGGGTAATATGTCATCATTATCAACATTTTGCGGTCATTTTCCACGGTTGTGTGAGTTAGCTGCGGTTACCCGATGACAGCTCTCCATGCTGATCGAGTGCACTGTCTCTTGCAGTCTCTCGTCAGGTTCTTAACTCTAATGTCATTTCTTACGTCCCCCTATGTCATTCTTGGCCTGCTTCTGGCTCTCCTCTCCACACTGAGGCTGATGCATCTCTTGACCCAACTGATATGATCCATTCTCTCCACATGCCCAAACCAACTCAGCCCTTCGCCAACTCTCTCAATAACCAGTCACCCTTTTAGCTTGGAACAGGGCGTCTTCCAGTGTCACATTACACATCCAACTCACCATTCTCAAGCCAGCTTATGTCATCCTCTCTAACTGCCTTACCACATCACAATTTTCACTGCAGCTGCATACGTTCTTTATTTCACGCCGGTTGATGGATCTTTAGCAACTGAGCGGGCTTCAGCACCCCCACCGGCACTGATCATGTCACCCAGGTAACAGAACTCAGTGACACAGTCCTGGGACATATCTCCAATGGTGAGTTTCTCCAGCCTTCCTATGAACACACGGTTGCCTGTGTATAAAGAATATTTAAAGACAGTAACATCTTGCAGTCTTCCATCTATTCCACTGTACCTCTTGTGTACACACCTTCCACACTCACTGCACAATGCTTAGTTGCTGCCATCTCTCGCAGACAGCACATGACCATTTTCCACCCCAGGTCCCTCACCCACACCACTAATCAATACTTTTGTTGTCTCTATTCACTCTCCAGGCCCTTTGCCTCTATTCCATCCTTCTAGTTCTTAAAACTCCACTACCTCTTCGATACTATCTGTTACCAGCACTAAGTCATCAGCTTACAACAATTCCCAGGGCAGACCAGTCCTATAGTCTTGTGATATTGCCTCCAGCTCCATGATAGGGGGCTCAAGACAGACCCCAACTATCAGCTTCAGGCCCTGTAGTTCCCACGTAAGTGTTCACGATCATACTCTTCCCCAAGTCGTCCCCAACAGCACATTCCTTCATGATAACATTAGTTAAGTCTGTCCACCATTGACATGTCGACGTCGCCTGACACTTTTGGCACTTCTGCAACTATTCTTGAGCTTCCGG
Source organism: Homarus gammarus (assembly GCA_958450375.1). Classification (NCBI taxonomy): domain Eukaryota; kingdom Metazoa; phylum Arthropoda; class Malacostraca; order Decapoda; family Nephropidae; genus Homarus; species Homarus gammarus. Next base: position 628,290 of record CAUDMG010002639.1, on the reverse strand, counting down.
AAAGCCATCTTTCTATTCTTCATTTTGTCAGACACTTTCTTCATCCATTCTCTTAAGTGCGTTTTAGCCCATCACAGTGTTTAAAGACAAGAACGTACCACAGTAACCTAACCTAACCAGAAAAGACTGAGGGACCAGCTGGCCTCCAGGCCCAGCCTCGTCAACTTGAAGTACCCAAACACCTCTCGCCTCAGGGTCGACTTGTGCTTTTGACTCTCACCTCTAATTCGACTAACTCTACGGTGAGTCACGAGGAGGCAGTCACTCAGGGTACTAACAAAACACATCATCCTTGGGAGGTAAAATCATAAACCAAGACCACGAAGAAAAAAAAATAGCTTTACCTTTAACCCGCCACATGCTTGAAGCTCGGAGCGGCGCACAACCTGTAACTCGCTTTATGGTGAGCGGGAAATTCATAGGCTGTGTTGTCCTCGAGTGATGTTGGCGGCCCTGAGAGTTCGCTCACCTCTCCCATGCCCCTCCCTGTTATCCTTGGTGGCCGCCACTCACCCACCACCTGCACGCTGCGAGGAACAGTTACAATTGTTCAATATAACATGTAGCGGCAAAACCATCCATGATCTTGTAAGATGTTTGTCAGTTATGTACCGTGTGTCCGTGCCTCCAGCCAACACACACACTCTGACCCCCACACCAATCTCCCTTTGTTAGATCTAAAATATCTTGGGTGTCATAGGTGTTTGTTTTTAGTGAACAAACGAGATGGAGAGTAACCCACTTCTTGGCTCCCTGTTTAAGGCGATTTCTGTTTTTGTGTGGACATTATGGTGACCTTCATCTTAGACGATACCGACGACATGTTTTTAATACTTTAAGCTTCTTTTGTATATCAGACAACACCGTGTACTCGACTGACATTACTAAAAAAAACTCGGTTACACTCTCGCCTTTAACAGTCCAGTTGTGAGTGGACGGGTCACAGGGAGGTGCTGACTCCCGCCCCTGTCACTGCTCCCGCTGTCACTGCCGCCCTTGTCACTGCTCCCACTGTCACTGCGGCCTCTGTCACTGCCGTCTGGGTGTGGAAACAACAAAACACACACACACATAAACCACGAAACCTGAGTGCCAATGTGTACAAGCCAGGCGACACACAACCAACCAGCCCCAGGCAGTACACACCCCTACGGTATTCATCGTAGTTGTAAAGGGGTTGTAAAAGGTTGTTAAAGCGTTGTTAATAACTCCTCTATCTAAAAAAACTTATAAAGAGGTTCTTATTACAACTACTAGAAATTATAACAAAATCAACCGATGAATAATACCGAAAAGTCTTTACAATCATCACCCGGGTTATGTTAACTAAGTCTCTTGAACGTAAGGCAGAATTAATATCCTCATATTTACTCTTATTACTGCGGAAACTACAGATGATACAGAAACTCAAGGGTTATGTAGATGTATATAAGGATAGACAATTATATCACGTAAAATAGTAAGATCTGTCTAGTTACTCATTATTAGACGAAATATGTATGATACTGACGCAAGATACATACATAGGGGCTCTGTATACATAAGGAGACAACATGCCTTACACTTCCTCGCTTCAAATTATCAGAATCTTCTTCTTCTTCTTCCTGTTGTAGTAATAAAGTTTTGATGTATTCCAGGATTTATTTTATTTTTTGTGAGAAATTGATGTAATTCAAAACCCAAGTGTGTTGCTGTCTTCACCAACCAGTATAGCGAGTGAGAAGCTCTGACACCCTACCACTGCAACCTCCTTTTCCTTCTTCTTCTACCTCCCTTTCCTCCTCCTCTTCTCCTCCTCACTCTCCTACTCCTCCTCTTCCTATTCCCCCTCCTCCTCACGCACATCAAACAGCAGCTGTGGGTTAAGTACAATGTTTAATACAACCACAATCATTTCGCATGTTATGGAATCGTGCGCGACGTCGTGTTCAGGACTTGTGTATCCTTCATGTGACCGTGATAACTTTTGGGGGATTACCATGATTTCTTTTATCTTTTTTTTATAAATTGTTAGCGACATGTGTTACCCTGAAAAGCTTTGAGGTATTTGATAAGCTTGACAATAAAGCTTTTAACAGGAGGCGGTGAAGGTGTTCGGGGATGTATCAAGTATTCAAGTTTAGGTGAAGCTTAAAATACGTGACACTTAAAAGTTAAATTGTTGTCTTTTTTTGAGAGATATTTCACCCTTAACTACTCTCTACACCTGTACTGTACTTCTGCCAGGTGAGGAGATGAGTGGTCGTCATGTTCTGTGGTCACCTGTACACTGTGAGTCATACTGTGGTTCAACAAGTGTATGGTCTTAGTATACTGAACCTTTTTATAGTTATACATAAGAGCTATAGTGTATTACGTATATATAAGACGTGTTGGAAGTGTTATTCTTTACACATATAATAATAATAATAATCAATAATAACAATAATAACAATAATAATAATAATAATAAGTTACGATAATTATTCGGTAATTTATTATTTGTTGATAATTTCTCTCCCATCTACCTTCCTCACTCTGCCAACTCCTTCTTCCTCTTATCTAACCTCTCACACCCCCCCCCCCCCACCCCACCTCACCTCACTTAACCTCAAGGGTGTCCTGTCATCTCGCTTCTTACCTTCTTGTTAATTAATCCACCTACATACCTTACATATTCCCTCTAACCTAACCTAACCTAACCTAACCTCCTGTGTACGGGCTACGCTCTTACCTGAATAAAATCATCTAGAGTTAGTAAAATAACATAACATAACATAACGTAACGTAACATAAAATAAAATAATAAAAGTGACGTCCCTGTAGTGAAGGGGTTAAAGGGAACAAAATTATGACAAACTGGTTTTATTTATTTTTTTCTTTTTACATGTCAATTATGTTTTCAAAAGACTTTATTAAATTATGACGTCACGTGAAAATATAAGACCGAGTTTAGTTTAAGTTTTCCAGTTTGTGTTCTGAAGAAATGAAGAACTTTGCTTTTAAGAACATAAATGTATTTCTCTGTTGGAAAATCCGATGATAACTGGAGAGCTAAGAGATGACGACACCAAAATCTCAATAAATGGGAAATCCGTGGTAGTTTTTTTTAGAGAGATCCGTATTCATATGTTTTTTTTTAATGACGAGAACACTTAAAAAAAAATAAAAAACTGAAAAATAGAAATACCTTTTATTAATAAGTAGCAAAAAACGTCGAGGGAATATAATATTACTATTAGATGTTACTATTAGATGTTACTATTAGATGTTACTATTAGATGTTACTATTAGATGTTACTATTAGATGTTACTATTAGATGTTATTGAAAGACATTGGTTAAAGAAATAATTACAGGTTATATAATGGAGATATATTAACCTTTCATTAAAGCCTAAAATTTCTTCAGATTTTGCGGATAAATTTCACAGATTTACCGTGGGAAAAAATCTGGTAATAGGAAGTAACATGAACTGATGAGGATTTTGAGATAAAGGATTACTCTAATCTGAGGTGAATCTAGGATTAAGATGAGCTGACAAGGATTAATATCAGGATTTAGTTAAGATGTGAAGAAAAATCCTACACTAAAAAAAAATCACTTAATCCACGAAAAATCCAGCATTAAGGACGAAGTTAATCCATTCAAGACTTGGATTAAAATCACATAAACGACCGAGAGTAATCCACAGACAGACCCGGATTACAACAAAACAGGGTAAAAAGGTAATCCCACTTCAACGTCCCTTTACTTTCAGGAAAATTCGGTAATCCTGTCGAGGTGGAGAAAGTAGCAGTAATCCGGTCTAGTTGAGGAGAGAGAGAACAGTAATCCGGTCTAGTTGAGGAGAGAGAGCACAGTAATCCGGTCTAAGGTTAAATATGAGATTAATCCAGGATAAAATAAATCGCATTGAAGGTAAGGAGAAAAATCCACTTTAGCCGGGGATTACAATGTGACGTGGTGGAGTATAAATAGACCCGATACTGGTTATGTTGACCTAGCAAGGTTATACACACACACACACACACACACACACACACACACACACACACACACCTGTCCTTATATGTATACCTGTGTGTAAGTTGATTAGTTTATGATGTAAGGTTTGAGAATTTCACTAGATTGTGTTAACTGCTGTATGTATGTATGTATGTATGTATGTATGTGGGTAACTCATATCATCAGTTAATATAACATAACCCAGATTTAATGAATGCCTCTACATACGACCATATACACGATCATACACACAACTATACATACACTATCATACACACATGACCATACATACACTATCATACACACATGACCATTTATACACTATCATGCACATACAACCACACACACACGACCATACACACACACGACCATACACCCACGGCCATACAACCATACACGCAAAGACACAGACCTAGTTTCATAGGACCACAGAATGACCATAAATTCTCGCAGCTCACACCTGGGGAGGTCTTCAGGTGACGACAGTGCTAATTAAGACCCTTACCTGCCTCGTTCTCTCTCGTCTATTCTCATGCATAAAGAGTAAAATACATACATAAGAACATAAGAACATAAGAAAGGAGGAAACTGCAGCGGGCCTATTGGCCCATACTGGGCAGTCCCGTTTACACCCAACCCTTATTGCCCATATAAGCATCCAACCTATGTTTGAAGCTATTCAGCGTATTCGAGTTAATGATGATATTTGGTAACTTGTTCCATTCATCCACTACTCTGTTTCCAAACCAGTGTTTACCTATTTCACGACGCCTAAATCTAAATTTGTCTAATTTAAAACCATTGTTACGAGTTCGCTCCTGGTTGGATAGTTTGAGTACCTTTGTACTGTCCCCTTTGTTTAGCCCTGACTTCCACTTATACACCTCTATCAGGTCGCCCCTCGCTCTACGTCTCTCGAGGGAGTGCAAATTAAGATGCTTTAACCTGTCTCTATACTCAAGGTTCCTAATGCCCGGGATTAGTCTTGTCATTCTCCTCTGAATTCTTTCCAATGATTCTATTTCCATCCTGTAATACGGTGACCAGAACTGAACTGTGTAATCCAGGTGTGGTCTCACAAGCGCAAGATACAGTTTTAGGATGACCTCGCTAGTCTTGTAACTAACACTCCTTTGTTTGAACCCAAGTACTTTATTAGCCTTGTTACGAGCAAAAACACATTGTTTACTTGGCTTAAGGTTCCTACTTATCATTACTCCTAAATGTCTCTCGCAGTCGGATTTCTGTATGGCATCGTTGTTCATCTGGTATCTGGTTTCCCTGTTTACATCTCCTATACTGAGTACTTTCCATTTGTCCACGTTGAATTTCATCTGCCGTTTTTCAGACCATTCGAAAAAATTTTTTATATCTTCCTGTAGTTTTGCGGAGTCCTCGTCAGATTTAATAACACGTCCTATTTTAGTGTCATCAGCAAATTAACTTATGTTGCTGTCTATGCCGATATCTATGTCGTTTATGTATATAATAAATAATAATGGTCCAAGTACTGAGCCTTGGGGAACTCCACTTGTGACGTTGCTCCAATGGGACTAAGTGCCGTTAATGCTCACTCGCTGTTTCCTGTCCTGTAACCACGCCCTAATCCATTTAAGGATGTTACCTTGATGCCATGTGCTTCTACCTTTCCAATTAGTCTTTCGTGGGGGACTCTGTCGAAGGCTTTGCTAAAGTCGAGATATACCACATCATAATTGTGCCCCTCGTCCACCGATTCGAAAACTGATGAAAAGAATGTTAATAAACTAGTTAGACAAGAACGTCCGCTTGTGAAGCCATGCTGGGAATCATTGATCAATGGGTGCTTCTCCAGGTGATTTCGTATAGAGTTTGAAATGAATGCTTCCAGTAATTTGCCTACTATTGATGTTAGACTGATTGGGCGGTAGTTAGAGGATAGTGATCTATCCCCCTTCTTGAAAATCGGTATTACATTCGCTATCCTCCAGGATTCTGGTACTACACCTGTTTTTAAGGACATGTTAAACAACTTTGCTAAGGGCATACTAAGCTCTTCCTTACATTCCCCTAATACTCTGGCAAATATCTCATCCGGACCAGGTGACTTATTAGGCTTTAGTTTGTCTATTTGCTTACTAACATCGTTACTAGTCACTACTATCTCGCTTAATTTGTTTTCTTCACTATCTCTGAATAGAGTCGGTGCCTCGGGTATCATGTTTAAATTTTCAGTGGTGAAAACTGTTGAGAAATATTTATTCAAATCATTGCTCATTTCTCCGTCATTATCAGTGAGCTCGCCGGTATCTGACCGTATTGGTCCAATCTTTTCTCGTGTTTTAGTTTGATACATTTGGTAGACTCCTTTGGGGTTTGTCTTCGCCTCCCTTGCTATCCTTACCTCATTATTCCTCTTGGCTTTCCTTATCTCGGTTTTAACCCTACTCGCCAATACCCTATAATAATCCCGGAGGTGAATTTCGCCACGCTTTATCCTTCTACCTATAGCCTTCCTTTGGCCAATGATGTTCTTTAAATAATTATTTATCCATTTAGGGTCATTGTTGTCTGACCTGAGCTTTTTGTATGGTATGTTCTGCCTTTGTGCATTAAGTAACTCATTATTTAAATTGTCGTGGAACTCGGCAATCTCAGATCTCGTTATCAGGTCGGAGTCATCTGTCAGGTTCACGGCCAAGCGCGACACCCCCTCTCTCAGCTGCCTCTTTAAACTGTCAAAATTTGCCCTTCTGAAATATGGTACTTCAGTGGAATTTTCCTTACGTCTGCCCTGAAAATCTAACTGGAATCTAATTTCTTTGTGATCGCTGTTTGCAAGTTCGTTCCCTACCTCGACATTGCTAATGAGGTTTTCTCTGTTCGACAGAACTAAATCAAGTATATTATTACCCCGTGTGGGTTCGGTTATATGTTGACTTAGGAAACAGTCCTGGATCGTCTCGAGAAAATCCTCTGATTCTGAGTTACCCGTAAGGTCAGTCCAATCTATTTGGCCAAGGTTAAAGTCGCCTACTATACAGACTTTGTTGTGTATGGAAGCCCTGCGTATTTCATCCCAGATAAGTCGCTCACTGACTCTATCAAGATTGGGGGGTCTATATATTACTCCTGTGATTAATTTTTCCCGACCGTCGCTTAATTCTATCCAAATTGTTTCTGTATTCCGCTCAGTTTTATTTCCTTATTTATTTATATAGACAATGCAGGTATACAGTTCACCATGTATATAGACAATGCAATCCTACAATATGTCACTGGGAAGGATGTAGTCGCTCGCCCTCCTGCACAAACGGGTATACTCCCCCCCTCCCCTGTGTGTGTGTGTGTGTGTGTCAGGGGGGGGGGGGGGGCTTACATACATCGAGACGAGATCCTATACATTACCACCTTAATTACACCATCGTCTCACTTGTACAATTACCTGTCATCTGTGCCCACCTGTTACCTAAAAACATATGGGGTATTTTGTGTGTGTTTGTTAAGACCTTCGGAAGATATTCATAAAAATATCTCGGAAACGATTTTTTTTTAGACAATGGTGATGAGTCTACAGGGGAGATTGATGAGTCTACAGGGAAAATTGATGAGTCTACAGGGAGAACTGATGAGTCTACAGGGAGAATTGATGAGTCTACAGTGAAAAATTTATGAGTCTATACCGGGAAAATTCAATGATGAATGAAGGCAAGAGAGAGAATGATGAAGAGTTGGGAGACGATAGCAGGTGTAAGGGAAGTGTTGGGTACTATTAATCCCTTGAGTACGATTATCTAGCCCCTTGAGTACGATAACTTAACCCTTGAGTACGATGATTTAGCCCCTGAGTACGATGAATTAGCCCCTTGAGTACGATAACTTAACCCTTGAGTACGATGATTTAGCCCCTGAGTACGATGAATTAGCCCCTTGAGTACGATAACTTAAACCCTTGACACCCGGCCTGAAGGGACATGAAACACTCGCTCTACCTTACAGCAGCACAGACAGGTTAGGTTAGGTTAGGTTAGGTTGTTTTAGCGTTAGGATAGTTATTATTCGGATAAAATAAGCTGAGGTCTAATCTTTGGGTGAAATAAGCTGGATGACCTAATTTTCAGTTAAGCTGGGGCCTAATATTTGGGTAAATTAAGCTGGGGGACCTAATATTCAGGTGAGCTGGAATAAAAACACTAAGCATGCTAGTGTGTTGTGTGAAGGAAACTTAAAACTATTGAGAACAAACTTAACGAACGGAGAATTGAGGTGAATGTCTTACAGAGTCAAGGAGATCATGTGAGTGTTTTTATTTATACAACAACATT
>CAUDMG010002639.1:587500-615000 GCA_958450375.1 Homarus gammarus | reverse complement strand
TGAGGTCTCCTAAGGAAGTTGTGGTGAAGCATACGTAATGACCCTATGACCCTCACCAGCAGGTAAATACTGACGAAGGAACCCATCAGATACTCATTCTTATTCATGATCTTCCTCACTCACTCACCCGTTTATACCGTACACACACACACACACACACACGCACACACACACACACACACACGTCAAGGCAGATATAACTAGGCAGCATCTTATCTTTTTATTTACAGGAGACTCTGAAAGTAAACAACGTAAATAATAATGAAGTCAGCGGCCGGACTGTCTTATCATTGTTGACTTTATGAGAAAAAATAATTACTACACAGAAATTGTAATTGATTTCGTTGACATGATTAACGACTTGCATTTAACCGTTGTCTGTTAATCACGAAGAAAAAAAAAATTAAACGAAAATCCGTACCAAAAAATCGATAGCACAACCCCCAAGTCGGTCTAATTTATATAACCCGGAATTAGAACGCCAGATATTACCCCCCCCCCCCCCCAAAAAAAAAAAAATAAATCGAAACAAAATATTAATTAAAACAAAAAACAAAATTAAAACCAGAATGTGTTTATTTTTATATTATATTCAATGTTTATTATTGAGTTTTGTCTTACAGGTTGTTGAAGACTTTATTGATGATGGAAATATATCTTGCCCAACACTCAAGAGGGTCGGTGACGTCACGGTGCTGTTGATTTATTCGAACCATTTGTCTTATGTCAGGAAGGATGATGCTTATTATTATTATTATTATTATTATTATTATTATTATTATTATTACTTTTGGCGTGAGGGAGGAGGGGTTGAGGAGGAGGGGTTGAGGAGGATGGGTTGAGGAGGATGGGTTGAGGGAGGATGGGTTGATGGGGAGGGGTTGATGGGGAGGGGTTGAGGGAGGAGGGGTTGAGGGAGGATGGGTTGATGGGGAGGGGTTGATGGGGAGGGGTTGAGGAGGAGGGTTGAGGAGGGGGGTTGAGGAGGAGGGGTTGATGGGGAGGGGTTGAGGAGGATGGGTTGATGGGGAGGGGTTGAGAGGGAGGGGTTGATGGGGAGGGGTTGAGAGGGAGGGGTTGATGGGGAGGGGTTGAGGGGGATGGGTTGATGGGGATGGTTGAGGAGGATGGATTGAGGAGGATGGATTGATGGGGAGGGGCTAAGGGAGGAGGGGTTGATGGGGAGGGGTTGAGAGGGAGGGGTTGATGGGGAGGGGTTGAGGGGGATGGGTTGATGGGGAGGGGTTGAGGAGGATGGTTGAGGAGGATGGGTTGAGGAGGATGGGTTGATGGGGAGGGGTTGATGGGGAGGGGTTGAGAGGGAGGGGTTGATGGGGAGGTAACTAAGGTGTTTCTCATCATTTCTCTCATAAAATAAACTCATTATTTTCTTCACGCTCGACTTTTAAAAATCTACTTCAGACTTAACAACAAGGACACCCCCCCTTCCCCCCTCCCCCCATTCACCCCCTACCCTTCCCCCCTCCCCCCTTTCACCCCCTACCCTTCCCCAACCCCCCTCCCCTGAACAGTTATGACCACACCTACGGAACGGGTTTTTTTGGTATATATATATATATAGACACCCCAGTTAACGTATTGGTGTAGTTAACTAGAGATGGATGAATGAGGGTGAACATAACCCCCCACCCCCCCGTGTGTGTGTGTGTGTGTGTGTGTGTGTGTGTAGATCCCCCCAAAAAACTCAGGGTTACATCAACAGTATATATATATATACCTGTGAGACGAACGTTAAACATGCATCTGGAATAATTTAGGAGAATTAAAAGGAAAAATACCAGACACACCTAAGTTTATATTTTTTCCGGGTGTATTAAAAGGTCAGTTCACATATACGAGGTTGACGTAATGTTACAAATGTCTTCTTTAAACACATCCTCCCTCCACACACACACACACACACACACACACATGCTGTAGGTAGATGTTTCATGATATAGAGTATTGCCGCACATCATAAAGGTAACGAGTAATTAACACAAGGGAGTGACTTAGATACAGAGAACATGGTAGAGATTGTTGGGGAAGAAGGTTTAGCGGAAATAATGTGTGTGTGTGTGACTCGGATAAAAGTGTGGCAAAAGACTAAAATGGGGAGCAGGTGTGGCCATGACCCCAGCAGGTGTGGCCATGACCCAAGCAGGTGTGGCCATGACCCCAGCAGGTGTGGCCATGACCCCAGCAGGTGTGGCCATGACCCCAGCAGCAGGTGTGGCCATGACCCCAGCAGCAGGTGTGGGGTTATGGACCGCTACAGGAGACACGCCTCACTGCTCCCGCTACAACAGTTTCAACGGCTGACATTACCATTATTTTTCTCACTATTTTCCTCGGCTGATGTTCCTGTGTTTGTTGTGTCTGGTCCCCCCCCCCCCCCCCGTACACACGCTCTGGCCTGTGTACACGTGTCGCTATGTGTGTACACGTGCTGCTATGTATACACGATTCCGCTGTGTGTACACGTATTCGCTATGCGTATACATGTCCGCTATGTGTGTACACGTGTTCGTTATGTGTGTACACATGGCTGCTATATGTTTACACATGTCCGCTAATTGTGTTCACGAGTCCGCTATGTATGTGCACGATTCCACTATGTGTGTACACGTTTTCGCTATGTGTGTATACATGTCTGTTATAATAATAATAATAATAATAATAATAAACGGTTTATTGAAAAAGTTCTGCAGCCCGAAGGCTGAAAATATACATTGGACATAAATGACTTATTACATACATTGGTGGTTTAACAAAAGCCTTCATTAGAGAAAGGTGAAGGAACATACAGTGAACATACAGATTAATGTAGGTGTTGAACAGCAAACACGTAGTGTAGTAACTCCCTCACAGATGGTGTTAGGAGGGACCTCACTTGGTGTAGTAGTTATGTGTGTGTACACGTGCCCGCTGTGTGTGCATGAGTCCGCTATGTGTGTATACGAGTCCGCTATGCCGCTATGTGTGTACAGATGCCAGCTATGTATATGTACACGTGCCCGCTATGTGTGTATACGAGTCCGCTGTGTGTAAACAAGTCCGCTATGTGTGTACACATACCCGCTGTGTGTACACGAGTCCGCTATATGTATACACGTGCTCGATGTGTGTAAAATTATCTACTAGGTATGTGTACATGTGTCCGCTATGTGTGTGTGTACATGTTCTTTACTGCGTCTGTGTGTACTTTCTCTTCTATTTGTATTATGTTCTCTGATAGGTGTGTGTGTGTGTGTGTGTGTGTGTGTGTGTGTCCGCAGTCTTCGCTACATGTATGCACTCCACCGTGTGTGTACATGTTGTCGTTTATGTACTGTATGTGTAGGTATACACAGAGGAGGAGAACAAGGAGACATAAACAGAAAGAGGAGGAATGACAAGAACAGGAAGAAGACGTGTGACTGAGAGAGACAATAACAGATTAATAACAATGTAACACCACAACCACAGTCACCACCACCACCACAGTCACCACCACCACCACCACCACCACAGTCACCACCACCATCACCACCACCACCACCACCACAGTCACCACCACCACCACCACCACCACAGTCACCACCACCACCACCACAGTCACCACCACCACCACCACCACAGTCACCACCACCATCACCATCACCACCACCACAGTCACCACCACCACCACCACCACCACCACCACAGTCACCACCACCATCACCACCACCACCACCACCACCACCACCACAGTCACCACCACCACCACCACCATCACCACCACAGTCACCACCACCACAGTCACCACCACCACCACCACCACAGTCACCACCACCATCACCACCATCACCACCACCACCACAGTCACCACCACCACCACAATCACCACCACCACCACCACCACAGTCACCACCACCACCACCACCACAGTCACCACCACCACCACAGTCACCACCACCACCACCACCACCACAGTCACCACCACCACCACAGTCACCACCACCACCACCACCATCACCACCACCACCACAGTCACCACCACCACCACAGTCACCACCACCACCATCACCACCACAGTCACCACCACCACAGTCATCACCACCACCACAGTCACCACCACCACCACAGTCACCACCACCACCACCACCATCACCACCACCACCACAGTCACCACCACCATCACCACCACCACCACCACCATCACCACAGTCACCTCCACCACCACCACCACCACAGTCATCACCACCACCACCACCACCACCACCACCATCACCACCACCACAGTCACCACCACCATCACCACCACCACCACAGTCACCACCACCACCACCACCACCATCACCACCACCACCACAGTCACCACCACCACCACAGTCACCACCACCACCACCACCACAGTCACCACCACAGTCACCACCGCAACCCAGAAGAACACACACTCAGTCTACCAAGAAACCTCCTCCCTGCCTCGCCACACCCCGTAGAAGGAGCCATTTCCTGTAGGTATTATCATCGGTGTGCTGCCACTCCCACAGGCCCAGAGAACCGTCGCAATGTGGATAAATTTGTGTGAGGTCACCTGCCGCCAGGAGATGACACGTGATTACCCTGATGATTTTCTCTGTAACACAAGGCTTGGTCGGTCTTAGCTGGCTCAGGAAATACGGTCGGGCGAGGCAGCTAAGGACCAAGGCTGAAGACAAAAAAACACACACACACACAAAAAAAAGCAGGGAATAATATTGTTTTATTTGGCCTGTGTTGATGTGGTGGTCCCGTTAGGTTTCATTCTTCTTCTTTGTCGTCAGTTTCCCAGCCGAACATTATCTCTCAGCGTCAGATAAGACTTTACATCATAATACTGTACGGAGAGGACCTTGGTATATGACAGCCTACGTTGTATTGTTTAGGAGGTTATCACCGCCTGGCAGCCTTTTAGGGGGAGAAGGTGAGAGGTTAAGAACTGCCTCACGACCACTGCCCGGCCCGGCCCACCACATTACCGGACCCAGATGGCGGTGTACACGCTGACACACGGCGTGGGATCAAACTATATCATACACCAAGACCTGGTCGCTATTTCAATTAAGCTTGTATCCTGCTCTATAAAATACTCCATACGTAGAGCTTGAATGGTAGAGTAAACACAATGTCCTGAGCCGACTGGTAAAGTGATGCAGCTTGACACTTTACTTGTGAGAAAATAATGTAGACACAGAGGAAGGTCTCTCTCGATCACTTGTCAGAGATAATGAAGCTGACTGATTTTGACGAGTTGCATGTTCGATGTTATGATGTTTATTAGGGGTTTATCTCTCTCTCTCTCTCTCTCTCTCTCTCTCTCTCTCTCTCTCTCTCTCTCTCTCTCTACACACACACACAATCAGTTCTCAAGGCCGCCACACAAAACTCTAGTGCCCGGCCACAATACCCACCTCTCTATTATAATTCTTATTTACTCCCGGTGGGTTTACAAATACCAAGGGGTGAAACTTCTCATTCAAAAATAAAGACATTCTCTCCTAGTAACATCATCCTGAACTAGTGCTATGTAAACAGTTAAAAAGTGACAACATTGTGGTGAAAAAAGAAACCTGAACTCCTTGACAAAAGACACACAAGATAATATTAATGACGGAGTTGTATAAATATTCACAAATAACTTTACATAAAAAAAAATAGTGCTTCTAAGGAAATCCAGACATGACGTCATATACCCTATAACACTCAGGGTCAAGTACAACCGCCCTGTGAGTTCTTCCAGCCCATACTTCGTTGTTAACTACACCAGGAGGGTCACCACAAAAATATTCAGTTCACAAGATCAAATAAATATTGACTTTTTTAGTGGTGACGTTAATGGTAAATGAGTTGAACACATATAATGGTGACAAGAGACAGAGTGAATCCCTACCTTCATGAACTAGAATGTAACACTGTGAACCTCTCTATACTTCCCTGCCCTCCCCCGCTCCAGGACACACATCTGGGCGTACACAGTCTTCTACACCGTCCTACACCCTGCTCAGTATGGACAGGCCCTGAACTGACTGACTGACTCAAAAATAATCCTAATAAAGTGAAGCAGTCTTTGACCTTTGTGTTCCAGGGCCATATGCTTATACCCGTTTAGTCCTGTATGGATAATTGAACTTCTTTAAGTTGTTTGATGAGGGGATGACCGAGAGCCATGCCTCAACCCTCGAGTCATACCACCCATGGACCCACTCAGCCTCCCCCCTCCCTCCCCGTGTGTGTGTGTGGGGGGGGGGGGGGGGGAGAGGACAATGAAGCCTATCCGACCTTGTCTTTTAACACTATGCCTCTTGATCAACACTACTCACTCACTTAACCTACACTAAATGTCGTAGATTTTGCTTCCAAGATCAAATTTCGGGATGACCTCGTCCAACCGCGGAAAAGAGCGAGGCGGCAGGTTACCTCAATGACTTTCAATGGAATTTTCAGGCTTGGCAAGTGTCCTCTACAAGACTACTTTTTGCAAGCATTTTCTCAATCCCTAACTGTTCTCCGTACGAGTCCTGAGCAGCGAAACCGATACTTAATAGCCCAAAGCTTGCAGGAAACATGATCACGCTCAACACTTAAGTATAGTCGAGGCGTTGAAAAAGATGAGATTACAATTATTCCATTCGTTGGTTGTTGTGTGTGTGTGTGTGTGTGTGTTTACATCCTGAAGACAAGAAGACCCGCTATCTCCCGCCAGGTGGTGAGGCCCCCAGGAACTCCGTCAGTATACCTATCTGGGAATGTAATTAACTGAAGAATACAAAGAAACCAATTAAAAATACCTGTACATCTCCCACCTGTGTTTATATATTTATTGGTTACATTTTTGTTTACCTTGTATAACTATCTGGGAGTGTTTACAATTGGTCGACCCGTGGACACAAGAAGCCCATGACGTCATCACTCCCTCTCTCTCAAGTGACAGCACAACACAATCATACCAACGACAGCACGAGCAACGAACAACGCCAGGCTCCCTCACCTGCCGGCAATAACACAAAATATGGAAAGATTCACCAGGCGAACGCTTACCTACGATGGCGCTCTTTGTTGTTGTTGTTGTTGTTGTTGTTGTTGTTGTCAGAGCTTAAATAAAAACTTGTTTACCAAATTATGTCTAGATACGAATCCTCTCTCTCTCTCTCTCTCTCTCTCTCTCTCTCTCGCATCAAGATGTAAGAAAGAAACACCATCCCTTATAAAGTTGTACCACACCTGTCCCACACCTGTCCTACACCTGAGACAACTACCAGGTTGATTGTGGGACTCGCATTAAGCTCGTTTTCCACACCTGAAGCCCCCCCCCCCCTCCACTGTCTCGTTATCCAGTTAGTAGAGTCCACCCTTTAACCACACCTGCCAGGAGACACATGTGTAATGGTGGTTGGTCATGGTGTGTTGTGGTTGTGGTGGTTCATGGTGTGTAATGGTGGTTGGTTCATGGTGTGTGATGGTGGTTGGTTCATGGTGTGTTGTGGTAGTGGTGGTTCATGATGTGTGATGGTGGTTGATTCATGGTGTGTGTTGGTGGTTGCTCATGGTGTGTGATGGTGGTTGCTCATGGTGTGTGATGGTGGTGGTTCATGGTGTGTGATGGTGGTTGCTCATGGTGTGTGATGGTGGTTGGTTCATGGTGTGTAATGGTGGTTGGTTCATGGTGTGTAATGGTGGTTGGTTCATGGTGTGTAATGGTGGTTGGTTCATTGTGTATAATGGTGGTTGGTCAAGGTGTGTTGTGGTAGTGGTGGTTCATGGTGTGTAATGGTGGTTGGTCATGGTGTGTTGTGGTAGTGGTGGTTCATGGTGTGTAATGGTGGTTGGTCATGGTGTGTTGTGGTAGTGGTGGTTCATGGTGTGTAATGGTGGTTGGTCATGGTGTGTTGTGGTAGTGGTGGTTCATGGTGTGTAATTGTGGTTGGTCATGGTGTGTGATGGTGGTGGTGGTTCATGGTGTGTCATGGTGGTTGGTCATGGTGTGTTGTGGTAGTGGTGGTTCATGGTGTGTAATGGTGGTTGGTTCATGGTGTATAATGGTGGTTGGTCATGGTGTGTTGTGGTAGTGGTGGTTCATGGTGTGTAATGGTGGTTGGTCATGGTGTGTAATGGTGGTTGGTCATGGTGTGTTGTGGTAGTGGTGGTTCATGGTGTGTAATGGTGGTTGGTCATGGTGTGTAATGGTGGTTGGCCATGGTGTGTTGTGGTAGTGGTGGTTCATGGTGTGTGATGGTGGTTGGTTCATGGTGTGTAATGGTGGTTGGTCATGGTGTGTTGTGGTAGTGGTGGTTCATGGTGTGTAATGGTGGTTGGTTCATGGTGTGTAATGGTGGTTGGTCATGGTGTGTTGTGGTAGTGGTGGTTCATGGTGTGTAATGGTGGTTGGTTCATGGTGTGTAATGGTGGTTGGTCATGGTGTGTTGTGGTAGTGGTGGTTCATGGTGTGTAATGGTGGTTGGTTCATGGTGTGTGATGGTGGTTGCTCATGGTGTGTTGTGGTAGTGGTGGTTCATGGTGTGTAATGGTGGTTGGTTCATGGTGTGTAATGGTGGTGGTTCATGGTGTGTAATGGTGGTGGTTCATGCTGTGTGATGGTGGTTGGTTCATGGTGTGTAATGGGGGTTGGTCATGGTGTGTGATGGTAGTTGCTCATGGTGTGTTGTGGTAGTGGTGGTTCATGGTGTGTAATGGGGGTTGGTCATGGTGTGTGATGGTGGTTGCTCATGGTGTGTTGTGGTAGTGGTGGTTCATGGTGTGTAATGGGGGTTGGTCATGGTGTGTAATGGTGGTTGGTCATGGTGTGTTGTGGTAGTGGTGGTTCATGGTGTGTAATGGGGGTTGGTCATGGTGTGTGATGGTGGTTGGTCATGGTGTGTGATGGTGGTTGGTCATGGTGTGTGATGGTGGTTGCTCATGGTGTGTGATGGTGGTTGGTCATGGTGTGTGATGGTGGTTGCTCATGGTGTGTGATGGTGGTTGCTCATGGTGTGTGATGGTGGTTGGTCATGGTGTGTGATGGTGGTTGCTCATGGTGTGTGATGGTGGTTGGTCATAATAATAATAATAATAATAATAATAATTAACGGTTTATTGAAAGAGCTTGGCAGCCAGAAGGCTGAAAATATACAGTTACATATTTGGGGAGTGGGTTACGAATTACAAATAATATACAAGTAACATAAGTGACACAAATAAGACATATAATAACTTAGATGGGGAAAAGCTCAAACTACAGTTCAATTCAACATAGTGACAGTGTTACAGTATTACAAGTTATTGATAATTTTTACAATGGTTGGGACTGGGCTGTTCTTATAGCGATCAGTTCGTGCACGTATGGGCTGGATGCGGTTGTGGTGTCGAACAGCAATTCTCGGACAAGGGACCTCGGGTGGTAGTAGGAGCCGGTGTCGGGGATGGTGTAGAAGCTTCTTACCAAATTTGCAGATGAGGTCGTGGTGATGGTCAGTGAGAGTCGAAAGGGTCAGTGTGTTGAGCGCTTCTTGATATGTGGAGTAGGAGGAGGAGAGAATAATCTTGCATGCCCTCTTTTGCACTTTTTCTAGGTGTTTACGTTGTGTGGCATTTAGGGAGGAAGACCAGGTGGGGGAGGCATAGGTGAGCTTGGGAAGTATGAATGTTGTGTAAACACTGAGGAGCTCGTGTGCAGGAACTCCGAGGGACTTGAGTCGGCGGAGGAGGTGGAGACGGAAACTGGAGGATTTGACAACTTCATTGACGTGTGGCTTCCAATTTAGTTTGTTGTCTATGGTGACGCCGAGGAGCTTCGTGGAATCTACGACCTGGAGTGTGTTCGGACCTAGAGTAATGGAAGGAGGTGGGACAATGTCGGAGGAGAGGTTGATGTGCATAACCATGGTCTTGGTATGGTTGATGGTGACATGGTTGTTGGTAGCCCAGTTTTGGAGACTGTTCAATAAATCCTGAAGGGCGGTATAGTTGGGAGCAGAATTGTTGACGCTGATCCCAATGGTGGAGTCGTCGACATATTTCCAGCGAGCAGGGGTTTCTCTTAGGGCATCATTGATGAGCATAAGGAAGCAGAGTGGTCCCATCTTGGTGCCTTGGGGGACGCCACAGGTGAGTGACTGAAAGGTGGAGACAGCCCCTCGGAAGCGTACAGCTTGGCGTCGGTCACTGAGGAAGTCTGTAAGCCATGGTATGAGGCTTCTTCGAAGCCCGAGGTCAATAGCTTTGTTGATGATTATATTGTGGTCGACTAGGTCGAACGCTTTAGTGAAATCAATGAAGGCGACAGCTACAGACGTTTTTCGTTTCTCGAGATGGCGGTATATGTAATCGAGAAAGCTGACAAGACAGTGAGTGGTGGAGGAGGTTTTCATGTTGCCAAATTGCTGAGGGTCTACGACTCCTGCAATATCAGCATAAGCCCAGTCGAACACAAAACTTTCACAGATTAGGCTGGGTATTGGGGTGATTGCAATAGGTCGTAGCTGATTTAAGGATTGTGGGCTGGTTGACTTGGGCACTGGTGATACATAAGAGGTCTTCCAGTCAGCTGGGCATCTGGCTTGACTGAGAGAAGCATTGATGATGGAGCAGAGGGGTTTAGCAAGCTCCGGGGAGAACTCCTTGAAGAGTTTCATTGGTAAGTCAATGGGGGTGGTAGAGCGTTTTAATTTTAGTTTGTCCAGGCGTTTTGCTACGTCAAATTCTTCTACTAAGTCAGTGGGAAGGGAGGCTGGTAGGTAAGCAGGGAGAGTGGTTGTGTCAAGCCGTGGGAGCGTCTGGCATATAGTAGCGAAATGGTTATTTGTTTGCTCAGCTGCGTCAACACTAGTGAGATGGCTAAGGAAGGGGAGGGGGTGTGTCTTATTGTTTAGTCCACAGAGTTCTTTAAGCTTACCATACCATTGACTGATGTTGGTCTGTTTCAGGTGTTGTAATTTGGTTGGGTAGTGGGACTTCTTTGCAGTGCGTATTTCGCGGATGACTCGGTTGCGAAGGGACCTGTAGCGGATGTGGTCACTGAGATGAAAGGCTCTGTCTCTCTGTTGCATAAGTCTTTTGATCCGAGGTGTGATCCAGGGCAAGTCAGCTGGGTGAGATCTGACGGACTTCTCGGGGAAGAAGTGGTGGTGAGCTTGCGTGGTGGTGTTGGTATAATTTATCCATTTGGTTTCCACGTCATCCACGCTAAGTACTTCAGTCCAGGGATGGTGAACTATCCACTGCCCGAAGAGGCGCACTGCAGAGTCAGTAATCGGCCTGTAGGTCTTGATGTAGGGTCTCTGTACTTGAGTGGGAGTGGCAGCTGGGGACCAGAGCACTGATAAGTGTGTGCTACACCCGATAGGAGGCATTGGTTGAGGTGGTTGGTACTGGTCCGCTAAGTCAGTTAAGATAAGGTCCAGGGTATTTTGACCGTGTGTGGGGAAGGTCACAACTTGTGATAGTGATAGCTGGTCCTGGATATCAGTGGTGTCAATTTCATTTAAATCCCCACATAATATTAACTTGGCACATGGGTACCTAACTCTGAGGTGGTCTGAGGTGGTGATGAGATGATTGATAAGAGTGTCTCTGGTGGGTGATCGAGGCGGATGGTATGCCACACAGATTATAATGGAAGCAGTGTTGCGTGGGTGGGCTCTTAGCACGACACGTACCCATAATGCTTCCACATCTGCTGGGACTTGAACATCCAGGCGTGACGGGCGTAGGTCATCTTGACAGAAGAGGGCAACGCCCCCTCCGCGTCTTTGTGAACGAAGGTGATGAAAGAGTTGATATCCCTCAATATGACACGTTTCAGGCACAATTTGGTGTGTGATGGTGGTTGGTCATGGTGTGTGATGGTGGTTGCTCATGGTGTGTGATGGTGGTTGGTCATGGTGTGTGATGGTGGTTGGTCATGGTGTGTGATGGTGGTTGGTCATGGTGTGTTGTGGTAGTGGCTCATGGTGTGTGATGGTGGTTGGTCATGGTGTGTGATGGTGGTTGGTCATGGTGTGTGTGGTGGTTGGTCATGGTGTGTGATGGTGGTGGTTCATGGTTGTGTGATAGTGGTTGGTCATGGTGTGTGATGGTGGTTGCTCATGGTGTGTGATGGTGGTTGCTCATGGTGTGTGATGGTGGTTGGTCATGGTGTGTGATGGTGGTTGCTCATGGTGTGTGATGGTGGTTGGTCATGGTGTGTGATGGTGGTTGCTCATGGTGTGTGATGGTGGTTGGTCATGGTGTGTGATGGTGGTTGCTCATGGTAGCTTTTCATTAACTCTATGGCTCATCTTCTATGACGTCACTGCCTCAGAGACGTCAATACATGATGACGTCAATACATGATGACGTCATATAACGTTGACGTCATTACTTCTCAAAACTATTTCGTCCACCAATCGAATACTTCATGGGGCTACTGACGTCACTCCTTGGGGCACGTCATAGCTTCATTATTTCATGACGTCATTACTGCGCATCAAAATGGCTGCCCTGACGTCAAACATACGTTTTATCACTGCGTTCATCTTGTTCGAGTCGACGTCAACCACACACACACACACACACACACTGTCTACCATTGTTTGTATACCTGTATAGAATATGCTATCTATCTATCTATCTATCTATCGTGCACGCGACACCAGACTCCTCCTCCCTACTACTGTTGTGTTGTGTACTGTGTTACCTGTGTTGTGTTACCTGTGTTGTGTACTGTGTTACCTGTGTTGTGTTACCTGTGTTGTGTACTGTGTTACCTGTGTTGTGTTACCTGTGTTGTGTACTGTGTTACCTGTGTTGTGTTACCTGTGTTGTGTACTGTGTTACCTGTGTTGTGTTACCTGTGTTGTGTTACCTGTGTTGTGTACTGTGTTACCTGTGTTAAGTACTGTGTTACCTGTGTTGTGTTACCTGTGTTGAGTACTGTGTTACCTGTGTTGTGTTACCTGTGTTGTGTTACCTGTGTTGTGTTACCTGTGTTGTGTACTGTGTTAAGTACTGTGTTACCTGTGTTGTGTTACCTGTGTTGTGTTACCTGTGGTAAGTACTGTGTTACCTGTGTTGTGTTACCTGTGGTAAGTACTGTGTTACCTGTGTTGTGTTACCTGTGTTGTGTTACCTGTGTTAGGTACTGTGTTACCTGTGTTGTGTTACCTGTGTTGTGTTACCTGTGTTGTGTACTGTGTTACCTGTGTTGTGTTACCTGTGTTGTGTCACCTGTGTTAAGTACTGTGTTACCTGTGTTGTGTTACCTGTGTTGTGTTACCTGTGTTGTGTTACCTGTGTTAAGTACTGTGTTACCTGTGTTGTGTTACCTGTGTTAAGTACTGTGTTAACTGTTTTGTGTTACCTGTGTTAAGTACTGTGTTACCTGTGTTGTGTTACCTGTGTTAAGTACTGTGTTACCTGTGTTGTGTTACCTGTGTTACCTGTGTTGTGTTACCTGTGTTACCTGTGTTGTGTTACCTGTGTTGTGTTACCTGTGTTGTGTTACATGTGTTAAGTACTGTGTTACCTGTGTTGTGTTACCTGTGTTGTGTTACATGTGTTAAGTACTGTGTTACCTGTGTTGTGTACTGTGTTACCTGTGTTGTGTTACCTGTGTTGTGTTACCTGTGCTACCTGTGTTGTGTTACCTGTGTTGTGTTACCTGTGTCAAGTACTGTGCTACCTGTGTTGTGTTACCTGTGTTGTGTTACCTGTATTGTGTTACATGTGTTAAGTACTGTGTTACCTGTGTTGTGTTACCTGTGTTGTGTTACCTGTGTTACCTGTGTTGTGTTACCTGTGTTAAGTACTGTGTTACCTGTGTTGTGTTACCTGTGTTAAGTACTGTGTTACCTGTGTTGTGTACTGTGTTACCTGTGTTGTGTTACCTGTGTTAAGTACTGTGTTACCTGTGTTGTGTTACCTGTTTTGTGTTACCTGTGTTGTGTTACAAATGTGTTACCTGTGTTGTGTTACCTGTGTTAAGTACTGTGTTACCTGTGTTGTGCTACCTGTGTTGTGTTACCTGTGTTGTGTACTGTGTTACCTGTGTTGTGTACTGTGCTACCTGTGTTGTGTTACCTGTGTTGTGTTACCTGTGTTGTGTACTGTGTTACCTGTGTTGTGTTACCTGTGTTAAGTACTGTGTTACCTGTGTTGTGTTACCTGTGTTAAGTACTGTGTTACCTGTGTTGTGTTACCTGTGTTACCTGTGTTGTGTTACCTGTGTTAAGTACTGTGTTACCTGTGTTGTGTTACCTGTGTTGTGTTACCTGTGTTAAGTACTGTGTTACCTGTGTTGTGTTACCTGTGTTGTGTTACCTGTGTTAAGTACTGTGTTACCTGTGTTGTGTACTGTGTTACCTGTGTTGTGTTACCTGTGTTAAGTACTGTGTTACCTGTGTTGTGTTACCTGTTTTGTGTTACCTGTGTTGTGTTACCTGTGTTGTGTTACCTGTGTTACCTGTGTTGTGTTACCTGTGTTAAGTACTGTGTTACCTGTGTTGTGTTACCTGTGTTGTGTTACCTGTGTTGTGTACTGTGTTACCTGTGTTGTGTACTGTGCTACCTGTGTTGTGTTACCTGTGTTGTGTTACCTGTGTTGTGTACTGTGTTACCTGTGTTGTGTTACCTGTGTTAAGTACTGTGTTACCTGTGTTGTGTTACCTGTGTTACCTGTGTTGTGTTACCTGTGTTAAGTACTGTGTTACCTGTGTTGTGTTACCTGTGTTACCTGTGTTGTGTTACCTGTGTTAAGTACTGTGTTACCTGTGTTGTGTTACCTGTGTTGTGTACTGTGTTACCTGTGTTGTGTTACCTGTGTTGTGTACTGTGTTACCTGTGTTGTGTTACCTGTGTTACCTGTGTTGTGTTACCTGTGTTAAGTACTGTGTTACCTGTGTTGTGTTACCTGTGTTGTGTTACCTGTGTTGTGTACTGTGTTACCTGTGTTGTGTTACCTGTGTTGTGTACTGTGTTACCTGTGTTGTGTTACCTGTGTTGTGTACTGTGTTACCTGTGTTGTGTTACATGTGTTGTGTACTGTGTTACCTGTGTTGTGTTACCTGTGTTAAGTACTGTGTTACCTGTGTTGTGTTACCTGTTTTGTGTTACCTGTGTTGTGTTACCTGTGTTGTGTTACCTGTGTTACCTGTGTTGTGTTACCTGTGTTAAGTACTGTGTTACCTGTGTTGTGTTACCTGTGTTGTGTTACCTGTGTTGTGTACTGTGTTACCTGTGTTGTGTACTGTGCTACCTGTGTTGTGTTACCTGTGTTGTGTTACCTGTGTTGTGTACTGTGTTACCTGTGTTGTGTTACCTGTGTTAAGTACTGTGTTACCTGTGTTGTGTTACCTGTGTTGTGTTACCTGTGTTACCTGTGTTGTGTTACCTGTGTTAAGTACTGTGTTACCTGTGTTGTGTTACCTGTGTTACCTGTGTTGTGTTACCTGTGTTAAGTACTGTGTTACCTGTGTTGTGTTACCTGTGTTGTGTACTGTGTTACCTGTGTTGTGTTACCTGTGTTGTGTACTGTGTTACCTGTGTTGTGTTACCTGTGTTAAGTACTGTGTTACCTGTGTTGTGTTACCTGTGTTGTGTTACCTGTGTTGTGTACTGTGTTACCTGTGTTGTGTTACCTGTGTTGTGTACTGTGTTACCTGTGTTGTGTTACCTGTGTTGTGTACTGTGTTACCTGTGTTGTGCTACCTGTGTTGTGTTACCTGTGTTAAGTACTGTGTTACCTGTGTTGTGTTACCTGTGTTACCTGTGTTGTGCTACCTGTGTTACCTGTGTTGTGTTACCTGTGTTGTGTACTGTGTTACCTGTGTTGTGATACCTGTGTTGTGTTACCTGTGTTGTGTTACCTGTGTTGTGTACTGTGTTACCTGTGTTGTGTTACCTGTGTTGTGTACTGCGTTACCTGTGTTGTGTTACCTGTGTTGTGTTACCTGTGTTGTATTACCTGTGTTGTGTTGTGTTGTGTTACCTGTGTTGTGTTACCTGTGTTGTGTACTGCGTTACCTGTGTTGTGTTACCTGTGTTGTGTTACCTGTGTTGTGTACTGTGTTACCTGTGTTGTGTTACCTGTGTTGTGTTACCTGTGTTGTGTTACCTGTGTTGTGTTACCTGTGTTGTGTTACCTGTGTTGTGCTACCTGTGTTACCTGTGTTGTGTTACCTGTGTTGTGTACTGTGTTACCTGTGTTGTGTTACCTGTGTTGTGTACTGTGTTACCTGTGTTGTGTCACCTGTGTTGTGTTACCTGTGTCGCATGCTGTGTTATCCGTAAAAAGAACTAAAGTAATTAACTCATCAGTAGGTAATCACCAGGTGCACAGTGAAGTTAATACGTAGATTAGGAAAACTATGTCTCTTCCTAAGAACGTATGAGTCAGTATCTTACCCCGGAACAGTAGCTACCTGACGCTACTCATTACTTCCGGTGAGGATGACCTGCCACGTTCCGGGTAAAGGCGGTGGTTAGTTAGGCTCCGAGATGACGTCAACGGAACTGCGACCCGAGAGTGGTTGAGCGAGTTCGTGACGTCAGCCGCACGGAAGCCAGCCAGTGGTTATAAGAGGTGATGACGTAAACGGCACAGCATTGACGTGTTGGTTACCATGAATGAAGTCAATGGGTAACAATGGCGACGATTCTAGTATGTATGTACACACACACACACACACACGAGGGAGGTTCACATGGTGCAATACCTATAAGAAAAATATTATGACCACAAGCTGAGCACAATTTATCTATTTCCTGTGTCCATTCGTGTGTGTGTGTGTGTGTACAATAGTCAAGGTTATGGATATTGATTCGTAAACACAAGATCCTCATGATCATTATGTGCCGTTACCTCACGTCAACCACGACTACGATTACAACAACTACTACTACTTATTATGGCCTCCAACCTCCCCTTATAATATTACTACTACTACTACTACTACTATTTAAATTTTTACGTAGCCTCCAGCCTCCCCTAATAGCCACACCTTCGCCACCATTTAATTACCTTAATATTAAATATCCTAATACAAAAGAAGCTATCCTATCTGTGTTAAATTAGTTGAGCCGCAGATCTATGCGGCATTCATTGACTGTAGCCTCATAGTCAATATCTGCAGCAGTTGTCGGAGTTGGGGCAGAAGCTCTCGTTCCCCTGAGGCAGAGCAAAGCCGACCGAAGGAGAGAGAAGGACAGTCGACATCTCATCCAGGCTGTAACATAACTTCTGGGCTGCTGCTTCTGTTCGGAGATCACCTCCGCGAGTCTGGCGTAGAAACATCTTGCACTTGGGCCCATCCCACCAGAGGTTGTGAACACTAGAGGAGTGTACTACTACTACTACTACTACTACTACTACTACTATTACTACTACTACTACTACCAGGGAGAGATGTAAAAATGGTGTGTGTGGGGAGAAGGCATCTCTCGTCCTCCTCTTCCTCTCTTCTTCCACTCCCGTCTCCCTCTCATTCTCCCCTCCCCACTCTTCCCTACCTCTCCCCTCTCCCTCTACTCTCCCCCTCAAGTGTAATTACAGTATTATTTTTCATGCACAGTTGACCACAATGAGCACTACAAGTGATGGCCACAGACGAGTAGGCGGTAATGGTGGGTGGCAGGTGTGGGCGGTAATGGTGGGTGGCAGGTGTGGGCGGTAATGGTGGGTGGTAGGGGGGGGCGGTAATGGTGGGTGGCAGGTGTGGGCGGTAATGGTGGGTGGCTGGTGTGGGCGGTATTCGTGGGTGGCTGGGGGGTGGTATTTGTGGGGGACGGGGGGGGGGGGGGTAATGGTGGGTGGCAGGTGTGGGCGGTAATGGTGGGTGGCAGGTGTGGGCGGTAATGGTGGGTGGCAGGTGTGGGGGGCGGTAATGGTGGGTGGCAGGTGTGGGCGGTAATGGTGGGTGGCAGGTGTGGGCGGTAATAGTGGGTGGCAGGGGGGTGGTAATGGTGGGGGACGGGGGGGGGTGGTAATGGTGGGTGGCAGGTGTGGGCGGTAATGGTGGGTGGCAGGTGTGGGCGGTAATGGTGGGTGGCAGGGGGGGGCGGTAATGGTGGGTGGCAGGGGGGGGGGTAATGGTGGGTGGCAGGGGTGGGCGGTAATGGTGGGTGGCAGGGGTGGGGGTGGTAATGGTGGGGGACAGGGGTGGGGGTGGTAATGGTGGGTGGCAGGGTGGGGGTAATGGTGGGTGGCAGGGGGGGGTGGTAATGGTGGGTGGCAGGTGTGGGCGGTAATGGTGGGTGGCAGGGGGGGTAATGGTGGGGGACAGGGGTGGGCTGTAATGGTGGGTGGCAGGTGTGGGCGGTAATGGTGGGTGGCAGGTGTGGGCGGTAATGGTGGGTGGCAGGGGGGTAATGGTGGGGGACGGGGGGGCGGTAATGGTGGGTGGCAGGGGGGAGGGTGGTAATGGTGGGTGGCAGGGGGGAGGGTGGTAATGGTGGGGGACGGGGGGGGGGCGGTAATGGTGGGTGGTAGGGGTGGGCGGTAATGATGGGTGGCAGGGGTGGGGGTGGTAATGGTGGGTGGCAAGGGGGGTAATGGTGGTTGGCAGAGGTGGGGGGCAGGGGTGGGTGGCAGTGGCAGTGGTGGCAGTGGCAGTGGTGGGTGGCAGGGGCAGTGGCAGGGGCAGTGGTGGGTGGCAGTAACAGTGGTTGGGTGGTAGTGGTGGTGGGTGGCAGTGGTGGGTGGCAGTAACAGTGGTGGGTGGCAATAACAGTGGTGGGTGGCAGTGGTGGGTGGCAGTGGCAATGGTGGGTGGTAGTGGTGGGTGGCAGTAACAGTGGTGGGTGGCAGTAACAGTGGTGGGTGGGAGTGGTGGTGGGAGTGGTGGTGGGTGGCAGTGGTGGGTGGCGTGGTGCTGCGCAATACAGGTGGTCAAGGCTCAGGTGTTGAGGCACCTGGCAGTAGTGAGACTCAGGAGATACTGATGTAACGGTTTGTGTGTGTGTGTGTGTGTGTGTGTGTGTGTGTGTGTGTGTGTGTGTGTGCGTGTGGGTTATTGAAAGAGCATGGCAGCCAAAAATCTAAATACAATTAATATACTTGTAAAATTTGGGAATGGGTCTCTTGATTTACAAATAATATACAAGTAACGTAAGTGATACAAATATGATATATAATAACTAGGTGCTGAGAAGGTCATACTGCAGGGCATTTCAACATAGTGACAGTGCAAAAAGGTAAGATTGACTGGGAGTGAATACACTGGTTGATTACGGGTTGTTGATAATTTTTTACAATGGTTGGGACCGGACTGTTCCTCCTCCATTCCCTCCCTCCCTCTCTCCCTGCTTTCCTTTCTCCCTCTCTTCCTCCCTCACTCCCACTCTTATAATACAATTATATATTTCCCCCTCCCTCCCTTCCCTCAATCTACCTCCCTTCCTTTATCTCCCTCCCTCCCTCTCTCCTTCTTTCCCTGATTTCCTTTCTTCCTCCCTCCTTCTCCCCCTTCCTCCCTTATTAACACCCTCTGTCACTGTCCTTAATATATTCGTGGAAAAACTCAATCCTTAACAAACATCAATATCAGTCATATCAGGAGTACAGGGCTAATATATCCACAAACCTAACCTAACCTAATCTAACCTAATTCAACCTAACCAACCTAAACCAAACTAAACCAAATAAGTATCTGAACTATAACACCACATAACTGTACTTAAAACTTAAACCAACCAACTCATTCACCCAACCACCACCACCTCACCCCCTTCACGTATGCGAGGAATAATAAGCATACAGTCATTTACCACCAAAGGTCAAGGCAGAAATGTCTGTTTGTATGAAAGGGAAAAAATGAGTTAGGGGGAGGGTGAGGGGGGGGGGTGAGGGGAGGGGGGTTGGTGAGGGGGGAGGGTGAGGGAGGGGGGTGATTACGTAAGATAACAAGTATAGGAATGAGTTAGGGAATGACTGTGTGAGGTATTTAGTGAATGAATGAAGAAATGAAGGCAAAAATGGGCGTTGAAGGTGAGGAACGCAAAGTATGGTGAGGTGTAATGGTGAGGAACGCATGTATGATGACTTGCATGTTGAACTCTCTCTCTCTCTCTCTCTCTCTCTCTCTCTCTCTCTCTCACCATATTTCACAAAAATAAAAAATAATTATACCGAGAAATCAACCATTAACCCTGAACTAATGTCACTTAGCTCTATGAAGGACGCGTGTGTGTGTGTATGTATGTGCGTGGGTGGCGTGGGCGGCGCGGGAAGGGATGTGGTAACCTTACGGGGTGGTTAGTGGGTGGCCTCAGTGTTGAAGATAATCCTGGAGTATAATTTTTTTTTCCAAGAATTTCACAAAAATATTAGAATTCCTTTTGTACATGTCTCTCTCTCTCTCTCTCTCTCTCTCTCTCTCGTTGACACTTTAACCTCCCCCTCCTCTCTCTCCCTCCCTTCCACTCTCTCTCTCCCCCTCCCTCTCTCTCTCTCCCCCTCCCTCTCATTGGCTGCCTCAAGAAGTGATGTCATCCGTGCCTAAGACTGTGTGATGTGAGGTTTATGGGGGTGTGGTGTTATGTTGTGGTGTTAAGGTCATCTGTGGTGTTATGTTGTGGTGTTAAGGTCATCTGTGGTGTTATGTTGTGGTGTTAAGGTCATCTGTGGTGTTATGTTGTGGTGTTAAGGTCATCTGTGGTGTTATGTTGTGGTGTTAAGGTCATCTGTGGTGTTATGTTGTGGTGTTAAGGTCATCTGTGGTGTTATGTTGTGTTAGGTGTTAAAGTCATCTGTGGTGTTATGTTGTGGTGTTAAGGTCATCTGTGGTGTTATGTTGTGGTGTTAAGGTCATCTGTGGTGTTATGTTGTGGTGTTAAGGTCATCTGTGGTGCTATGTTGTGGTGTTAAGGTGTTAAAGTCATCTGTGGTGTTATGTTGTGGTGTTAAGGTCATCTGTGGTGTTATGTTGTGGTGTTAAGGTGTTATGTTGTCGAGTTAAGGTGTTAAAGTCATCTGTGGTGTTATGTTGTCGAGTTAAGGTGTTATGTTGTCGTGTTAAGGTGTTAATGTCATCTGTGGTGTTATGTTGTGGTGTTAAGGATTTTAAATCAAAATCACATTGTCTCAGAATTAAAATTTAAACACCAAAAAAAGTGACCTTGAACAACCATAGGTAGCGAGTAATTAGCGCTAAAACACTAATCACCTTTATTATACACCTGACCAGAATCTCATGGTTCAGTCTGTTGTTATATCTTCACTAATTCCAAATGACCAACAGTACTATAGGACCCTTTTTTTATCACGGATAGATCCTATGTTTTCAATAACCTCAACATTTATGTAAATACCTTAACTATATTTTCAAATGACTCAACTATGTCATTACTTTTTCCATATTAAATTTAATGGCCTTTTAAAAGTCAATCTCTAAGTAAGAAACCAAATTATAAATGTTTAAAATAGTGTCAAAATTCATTCATAAACACGAAAAACAAAAACAAACGAGGAACGAGAATAACGCCTTAAGGTACTCCAACAACACTAAGTAATTACATCAACAACAACATATGACCCCCATTAATAACAATGAGGTAAATTACAGGTGTAGTAAATGCCAGACTAGACGCAGGTAAACACACAGGTGAGGTAACAATTAACGCACCTGTATCCTGGAGTTGATATATGGAGTAATAGGAAACATTTTGGTCCCACCTGAAGATTCACTCCTTCCTCCACCTTCACTCCCAGGGGTTTATTTCCCCTGGAGAGAGAGAGAGAGAGAGAGAGAGAGAGAGAGAGAGAGAGAGAGAGAGAGATATGGGGAGGAGGAAGGCTGGGGAGTGTGGGGACCCTACATATGGGTGTGTGGTGAGTGTGCTAACCTAACCTAACCTAACCTAACCTAACCTAACCAATACCTTAGAGTACAGTCCACCATCACAATACAATATTCGGGTCAGTACACACACACACACACACACACACACACACCAAAACGAGGAGGTATGATAGACGTGTAATTTCGGAGGTGCCTGGTTGATAATGACTTGAAGATGTTTAACAGGTGTGGTGGTGGTGGTGGGAACCTGTAGGCGACATGGACGAAGAGACGGAGGTAGTGAGGACATTCAAAGGACACGAACTCGGTAAAAGACACACGGGGGGACACACATGGGGGACACACATGGGGGACACCTGCCTGAATAAGTGTTGTAATGGTAAGATAACGTTAGGGGAAGATCATGATACAAGAGGACACACACACACACACACACACACATAGCCCCTTGTAGTGGCCAGGACATACAGAGGACACGCGTGACGATGGACCAGAACAACATACTTGAAGAGGAAGGAATTGTTCTCAGTTTCCGGTCATTGTGGAAAGACATTGAACCCCTCAGGTGATGTTACTTATTATTAATCCCACAAGTAATTTAGTTACTTGGTCTCCGTGAAGGCACCTGCTAAAGACGTCACTGCGGGGAGGGGGGAGGAGAGGATGGAGAATGGGGGGTGGGAAGGGGGAGAGTGGAAGGGAGAGGGGGAAGCCAAGTTACAAGTCTATTTTCCTCCCCCAAAATTACACACCTGTACCTTGCGTCCGAAAGATGATACACTAGCCACTATGAAAATATTACCCGAGTTCAGCTTTACAGGAAAAATACAACAAAATACACATATATGTATACTAATGGCTACATATGTATAAAAAACACACACGAAAACATATACAAACATGAATATCTACATGTATACATTTCTAAGATTGGTATTTGGAATAATTTGTTTGTTTATAAAAGTTTTCCGAGTGAGTGACATACCATCAGTAAACTTCTTCATTACCCTGTCAACACCCACCACACCTGCGATCACTCCCATGTTAGTGTCACGCCCACGACCACACCATGTTA
The DNA here is from genome assembly GCA_958450375.1 of Homarus gammarus. Taxonomy (NCBI): domain Eukaryota; kingdom Metazoa; phylum Arthropoda; class Malacostraca; order Decapoda; family Nephropidae; genus Homarus; species Homarus gammarus. The sequence goes on along the minus strand of CAUDMG010002639.1, from coordinate 592,155 downwards.
GTGTCACGCCCACGACCACACCATGTTAGTGTCACGCCCACGACCACACCATGTTAGTGTCACGCCCACGACTACCACATGTTAGTGTCACATCCACGATCACATCATGCGAGTGTCACATTGCAGGGGAACAAATTTTGTGTAAATCAGGGAGAGGGTGAGTCATACCCTGGTGTGCGAGTGAGTGAGTGAGTGAGAGAGTGAGTGAGTGAGTGAGTGAGCGAGTGAGTGAGAGAGAGTGAGTGAGAGAGTGAGTGAGAGAGTGAGTGAGTGAGTGAGTGAGTGAGTGAGAGAGTGAGTGAGTGAGAGTGAGTGAGTGAGTGACACCATTGCTCTGTGGAAGGAACACTTGGCTGAACTATAACATAACACATAACACACTCTCTCTGACTACCTAACACTCCTTCACTCTCAACACACTCACGAACCAGAACCTATAGTGCCAAGAGTGCCGATGTGTGCCCAGTGCCTACAGGTGGTACTGGGGCCGATTACCACACAACCACCTCAATGGAATCGGTTTTGGTATCGGGACGGCAGAGAATGTCAGAAATGCAGTCAAATGCCATTACTCGGTCACCTTCATATGTGGTGGTGAACGTGCGTGTGTAAGGCCAGAGTTCATTTCTTTGTGGGGGTGTCAACGGTTGTAGGGGGGGTGGGGGGTGAGAGGGGGGAGGAAGGGGTAAGGTCAGTGAGCCAAAAGATCAGCCTTGACCAATGAGAGAACAGTTAAATACCAGGTGCAAGAGAGGGGGGGTGGGGGGGGGGGTAGAACACGTGTGTGTGTGTGTGTGTGTGTGTGTGTGTGTGTGTGTGTGTTATGTCTCCAAGGGTTGAGAGTTGTATAAGATCCACACAACCACCACCATTACAACCACCATTATCACCACCATCACTCCACTACCTCCACCTCCACATCACCACCACACCACCACTACCACCACCACCAACATTACCACCACTACCACCACCACCAACATTACCACCACTACCACCACCACCATCATTACCACCACTACCACCACCACCATCATTACCACCACTACCACCACCACCACCATCTCACCTTAATGTATCACTAACACACCTGGACATTAATAATAATAACAGATTGTCATCCAGAGTACAGGGAGCGTCTTGTACTCTAGGGCTTCTTGTACTCTCACCTGGCAGTACTAACAACCAAACAATTAACACACCTGTAAACAAAGCAGCCATTATTGTTACCTGTTCTATCCATAACCAAGGTCACTCATTAAGACATTCATTATAAATATTCAGGTGTATATACAAGCATACTGTACGTCTCTCAGGTGATAAGAGGTGTGTTTCTCAGGTGTAGACGCTGGCCCTTGAGTTAAGATTAGGTTAGATTAGGCTAGATTAGCATTAACGTAAATTAATCTCCAGGTGAAATAATCTAGTGGAGATTCTTCAGGTAATCCGATAACAATATTCACTAAAATTAACAATAAGATAAAAAAAAAAAATAACAAATTAATTACCTGAGATGTACCTGGTAAGAAGAGAATATCTAATTAATGAAAATAACCTAAAAACTGGTGTTATTTTTTTCTTACTATAATAAACTTCAAAAACACAATGTGACTCCCGGCAGGTGGACAGACTAATGCTTCCGGTGACAATACGTTTTTCTATTGATTATTATTATTATTTTTTTTCTGTTAATATCCATCTTTAGAACTTATCATTAGTCGAATTTTCTGTACCATTTTGGAACTCACACTTACAGTACACTAATTTATTACACTTAATTAAACACTCGATACATGATAAACGCACTTAATACATTACAAACGCACTCAATATATGACAAACGCACTTAATACATGACAAACGCACTCAATACATGACAGAGAGAGAGAGAGAGAGAGAGAGAGAGAGAGAGAGAGAGAGAGAGTAAAGAAATACAGAGAAACTGAAAGAGAGACAGACACACAGACAGACAGACAGACACAGACAGAAAGACGTCACAACATCCTAACCTAATTTACACACTAATAAATAAACAGTACTCAAGCGTCAAATTACCACCAGTTAACGGTAGTCAATACTGTAACTCCTGTAATTCATTAGGGGTTACAAAATATACATACAAATACAGTTATTTTTTGTTATACATGAAGCCAATACATAACCACAGTGTACAGGTGTGAACAAGAATCTCTGGACTAAAAATTACTGTAAAATACGTAGAATATTGGTTTGGTTAGGTTAGGTTAGGTTAGGTTTGGTTAGGTTAGGTTAGGTTAGGTTAGGTTTGGTTTGGTTTGGTTTGGTTAGGTTTGGTTAGGTTTGGTTAGGTTAGGTTTGGTTTGGTTTGGTTAGGTTAGGTTAGGTTAGGTTTGGTTAGGTATGGTTTGGTTTGGTTAGGTTAGGTGTGCCGTGGGGTAGTGTTTGCCATGCTCACTTAGTAGTATCTGGGTTCCATATTATGAGAGGGTTGGGAGTACGGCTACAGGTACAGGTTCAGGTACAGGTTCAGGTGCAGGTTCAGATATAAAGGTTCAGGTAGAGGTTCAGATAAGGGTTCAGGTAGAGGTTCAGGTAGAGGTTCAGGTGCAGGTTCATATACAGGTTCAGATAAAGGTTCAGGTAGAGGTTCAGGTAGAGGTTCAGGTGCAGGTTCATATACAGGTTCAGGTACAGGTTCAGGTACAGCTACAGGCACAGGTTCAGGTACAGGTTCAGATACAGGTTCAGATATAAAGGTTCGTGTCAGTACAAAAACAATTAACTAGGATCAAAGTTCAATATTATGTTACACAATATTGTATAACACTGTCCTGCCGGGAAGCTGGAGGACACCCACTTGCCCGCCCACCCATCCATCCACCCACCCGCCCGCCCATCCACCCACCCGCCCATCCACCTACCCACGCACCAACCCATCCACTAACGAACACACTCACACTCACACACACACACACACACACACCTATTAACCCACTAACCCAGCCACAGTGAGGGAGTCAGTCAGTGCGGGAGTCAGTCAGTGAGGGAGTCAGTCAGTGCGGGAGTCAGTCAGTGAGGGAGTCAGTCAGTGTGGGAGTCAGTGCGGGAGTGAGTCAGTGTGGGAGTCAGTCAGTGTGGGTGTCAGTCAGTGTGGGTGTCAGTCAGTGCGGGAGTCAGTCAGTGTGGGTGTCAGTCAGTGTGGGTGTCAGTCAGTGCGGGAGTCAGTCAGTGAGGGAGTCAGTGTGGGAGTCAGTCAGTGCGGGAGTCAGTCAGTGTGGGAGTCAGTCAGTGTGGGAGTCAGTCAGTGAGGGAGTCAGTCAGTGAGGGAGTCAGTGTAGGAGTCAGTCAGTGTGGGAGTCAGTCAGTGTGGGAGTCAGTCAGTGTGGGAGTCAGTGTGGGAGTCAGTCAATGTGGGAGTCAGTCAGTGTGGGAGTCAGTCAGTGTGGGAGTCAAGGAGATCCTACAGGAGTGAGCCAGGGACTGCCTTAACGGTGTTGTCCGGGGAATACCCTTATTTCTCCTCCACCTCCTCCTCTTCACCACGTAGATCTTCCTCCCCCTGAACACCCCCTCACCCTGAACACCCCCCTCCCCCTGAACACCCCCTCCCCCTGAACACCCCCCTCCCCCTGAACATCCTAAACATTCCCCCTCACCCTGAACACCCCCTCACCCTGAACACACCCCCTCACCCTGAACACACCCCCTCACCCTGAACACCCCCTCCCCCTGAACACCCCCTCCCCCTGAACACCCCCTCCCCCTGAACACCCCCTCACCCTGAACACACCCCCTCCCCCTGAACACCCCCTCCCCCTGAACATACCCCCTCCCCCTGAACATACCCCCACCCTGAACACCCCCTCCCCCTGAACATACCCCCACCCCACCCCATCAATTAATCAGAAAACGGAGTGACTGTGCCTGAGTCTGCCACCTACACCACCGTCAACAACACAACACCAGGTAAGCTAAGTGACTGCTCTCTCACCTGTATCTCTCAGCCTCATTAACGAAAGTGAGTGACCAGGTGACAACACTCATTAGTACAGGTAATAATGTCATGGTAGGTGAATTATCGGATTAGTTACCTGATGATTAAACATTCTAACTTATCCTAACCTAACCTAACCAAAATTACCTTAATCTATCCTAAAATTTAACCTAGCCAAACCTAAGTTAACCTAAACTAAATTAATCTAATCTAACTTAACCTAATCTCCCAGGAATAGCATTAGGGGGGGGGGGGGTAATCCTCAGGTGAAATAAGCTGGGGGCTAATTTCCAGGTAATCCTAATTATTGTTTATAGCAATGAAGTCAAACAGGTGTAGTACTAATTAGAAGTCACACCTTGATACTGTGATCTAATTACCGCTAAGGTTTTATACAGACAAACACTAAGGTGTAACTGATTGATATATGCCAGCCAGGTAAATTGTTATGAGAAGAGGGGAATAAACATAGTGGGCTGACATCTCCAACATAACAGTGGGCTGACATCCCCAACATAATAGTGGGCTGACATCTCCAACATAATAGTGGGCTGACATCTCCAACATAACAGTGGGCTGACATCCCCAACATAACAGTGGGCTGACATCTCCAAAATAACAGTGGGCTGACACCTCCAACATAAGAGTGGGCTGACACCTCCAACATAACAGTGGGCTGACA
>CAUDMG010002639.1:527500-582500 GCA_958450375.1 Homarus gammarus | reverse complement strand
ACACTACATAAACCTAAAACGTTAATTAACTCTATATACAGGTAATTTTAACTCACTCACCTGTCCCTATACTGTTTATATTAGGCGATGTTTTATCTCTCTATAACACCTAATATATAATCTGGTGATCCTATAGTGACTAGTCATAGGGATCTGTCTTATACACAGTTACCTATAATTGATGTAGGATAATTGTGTTTTTTTAAGGGGGGGGGGGGTAATGTTTGTGTCTCGGGTCATTAACTGGTGATAAATTGGCTGAAGTACAGTTAGTTTGTGACTCTCTCTCTCTCTCTCTCTCTTCCTCTTTTATCTCTCCTCTTCTCCTTCGTTATCTCTGTCTCTTCCTCTCACTATCTCTAATCACCATTCACAGTTATATACCTACAATGATTCAGGTACACCCCCCCCCCCCCCCGTAGGATCTCCACCCCTTCCACCCTCTCTCTTCCTTGTAGGACCTCCACCCCCCCCCCCTTACTTTAACCCCAAGGTCTAAGTTACAACATAGCGATGGCAGGATGTCCCTCCCTCCCTCCCTCTACCCTCCCCCCATGGTCCATCACCTGCCTCTGGTTACCTACGAACACCAACCCGTTGACACCGCCTCCCCACCACCAGCCAATTAGAACTCGTCCCACTGGTGTCGCCGAGACGGGATTGGTTTACCAGCCAGACACCACATCTTAGGCGTATTAAAGGGATATGTATGCACACACACACACCACACACACACACACTGCCATGCCAACTTTGAATTCCCGAACTGTACATTAGATATAATTTTTGTGCAGCGAATTTGAATTTACGAGAGAAAAAAGTTTACACATTCAATAAATAAAAGCCTGGACGTCGATACACTTTGTTAATAAAACCCAGAATGTAACAATAGACCCAGGTACTGCCCTCCCACTGGCTCTCCCCCGAACCACGGCTCCACCCCACCCACCATGGCTCTCCCACCCACCATGGCTCCCCCCAATCTGGCCAGCAGTCTGGCAAAAGATAGAACGATCAGAGCAAGAACTCCTTCTAAAACTCCCACCAGTTAACGACAACAACCATACATGGTTCCCAAGAAGTTACCAAATCTCAAAAGGTCCATTACCACCCCCGACCTATACGGCCAGGCAATAGACAACCTCCCTAGACCAGCATCCGCCAGTAGGGTCGGCGGAATATGAAATAAGGCCCTTAAATCACCCATATATGGGATAGGCTTGGATGTCTAGTGCCTGTACCGACAGACAATAACTAACCCATGACAACCCAAACACACCATTAGCTTAGCTAGGCGGTCAGCCCGCCCTCAATTACCTCCTCCTAAATTTCTTCAATTTTCCAACTATAACTTCCTTCTCCCACCTCTAATCTTCTCCCACCTCTAATCTTCTTCCACCTCTAATCTTCTTCCACCTCTAATCTTCTTCCACCTCTAATCTTCTTCCACCTCTAATCTTCTTCCACCTCTAATCTTCTCCCACCTCTATCTTTCCACCTCTAATCTTCTCCCACTCTATCTTCTACCACCTCTAATCTTCTTCCACCTCTAATCTTCTCCCACCTCTAATCTTCTTCCACCTCTAATCTTCTTCCACCTCTAATCTTCTTCCACCTCTAATCTTCTTCCACCTCTAATCTTCTTCCACCTCTAATCTTCTTCCACCTCTAATCTTCTTCCACCTCTAATCTTCTACCACCTCTAATCTTCTTCCACCTCTAATCTTCTCCACCTCTAATCTTCTTCCACCTCTAATCTTCTTCCACCTCTAATCTTCTCCCACCTCTAATCTTCTTCCACCTCTAATCTTCTCCCACCTCTAATCTTCTTCCACCTCTAATCTTCTTCCACCTCTAATCTTCTTCCACCTCTAATCTTCTCCCACCTCTAATCTTCTCCCACCTCTAATCTTCTTCCACCTCTAATCTTCTTCCACCTCTAATCTTCTTCCACCTCTAATCTTCTTCCACCTCTAATCTTCTTCCACCTCTAATCTTCTTCCACCTCTAATCTTCCACCTCTAATCTTCTTCCACCTCTAATCTTCTCCACCTCTAATCTTCTCCACCTCTAATCTTCTTCCACCTCTAATCTTCTCCACCTCTAATCTTCTCCACCTCTAATCTTCTTCCACCTCTAATCTTCTTCCACCTCTAATCTTCTTCCACCTCTAATCTTCTCCCACCTCTAATCTTCTCCACCTCTAATCTTCTTCCACCTCTAATCTTCTTCCACCTCTAATCTTCTTCCACCTCTAATCTTCTTCCACCTCTAATCTTCTTCCACCTCTAATCTTCTCCCACCTCTAATCTTCTTCCACCTCTAATCTTCTTCCACCTCTAATCTTCTTCCACCTCTAATCTTCTTCCACCTAATCTTCTTCCACCTCTAATCTTCTTCCACCTCTAATCTTCTTCCACCTCTAATCTTCTTCCACCTCTAATCTTCTCCACCTCTAATCTTCTTCCACCTCTAATCTTCTCCACCTCTAATCTTCCACCTCTAATCTCTTCCACCTCTAATCTTCTTCCACCTCTAATCTTCTCCACCTCTAATCTTCTTCCACCTCTAATCTTCTTCCACCTCTAATCTTCTCCCACCTCTAATCTTCTTCCACCTCTAATCTTCTTCCACCTCTAATCTTCTTCCACCTCTAATCTTCTTCCACCTCTAATCTTCTTCCACCTCTAATCTTCTTCCACCTCTAATCTTCTTCCACCTCTAATCTTCTTCCACCTCTAATCTTCTTCCACCTCTAATCTTCTTCCACCTCTAATCTTCTTCCACCTCTAATCTTCTTCCACCTCTAATCTTCTTCCACCTCTAATCTTCTTCCACCTCTAATCTTCTTCCACCTCTAATCTTCTTCCACCTCTAATCTTCTTCCACCTCTAATCTTCTTCCACCTCTAATCTCTCACTCTATCTTCCACCTCTAATCTTCTTCCACCTCTAATCTTCTTCCACCTCTAATCTTCTTCCACCTCTAATCTTCTTCCACCTCTAATCTTCTTCCACCTCTAATCTTCTTCCACCTCTAATCTTCTTCCACCTCTAATCTTCTTCCACCTCTAATCTTCTTCCACCTCTAATCTTCTTCCACCTCTAATCTTCTCCCACCTCTAATCTTCTCCCACCTCTAATCTTCTTCCACCTCTAATCTTCTTCCACTCTAATCTTCTCCACCTCTAATCTTCTTCCACCTCTAATCTTCTCCACCTCTAATCTTCTCCACCTCTAATCTTCTCCCACCTCTAATCTTCTTCCACCTCTAATCTTCTCCCACCTCTAATCTTCTTCCACCTCTAATCTTCTTCCACCTCTAATCTTCTTCCACCTCTAATCTTCTTCCACCTCTAATCTTCTTCCACCTCTAATCTTCTTCCACCTCTAATCTTCTCCACCTCTAATCTTCTTCCACCTCTAATCTTCTTCCACCTCTAATCTTCTCCACCTCTAATCTTCTTCCACCTCTAATCTTCTACCACCTCTAATCTTCTCCCACCTCTAATCTTCTTCCACCTCTAATCTTCTTCCACCTCTAATCTTCCATCTAACTCCACCTCTAATCTTCTTCCACCTCTAATCTTCTTCCACCTCTAATCTTCTTCCACCTCTAATCTTCTTCCACCTCTAATCTTCTCCCACCTCTAATCTTCTTCCACCTCTAATCTTCTTCCACCTCTAATCTTCTTCCACCTCTAATCTTCTTCCACCTCTAATCTTCTTCCACCTCTAATCTTCTACCACCTCTAATCTTCTTCCACCTCTAATCTTCTTCCACCTCTAATCTTCTCCCACCTCTAATCTTCTTCCACCTCTAATCTTCTCCCACCTCTAATCTTCTTCCACCTCTAATCTTCTTCCACCTCTAATCTTCTCCCACCTCTAATCTTCTTCCACCTCTAATCTTCTTCCACCTCTAATCTTCTACCACCTCTAATCTTCTTCCACCTCTAATCTTCTTCCACCTCTAATCTTCTTCCACCTCTAATCTTCTTCCACCTCTAATCTTCTTCCACCTCTAATCTTCTTCCACCTCTAATCTTCTTCCACCTCTAATCTTCTTCCACCTCTAATCTTCTTCCACCTCTAATCTTCTTCCACCTCTAATCTTCTTCCACCTCTAATCTTCTTCCACCTCTAATCTTCTTCCACCTCTAATCTTCTTCCACCTCTAATCTTCTTCCACCTCTAATCTTCTTCCACCTCTAATCTTCTTCCACCTCTAATCTTCTTCCACCTCTAATCTTCTTCCACCTCTAATCTTCTTCCACCTCTAATCTTCTTCCACCTCTAATCTTCTTCCACCTCTAATCTTCTTCCACCTCTAATCTTCTTCCACCTCTAATCTTCTTCCACCTCTAATCTTCTTCCACCTCTAATCTTCTTCCACCTCTAATCTTCTTCCACCTCTAATCTTCTTCCACCTCTAATCTTCTTCCACCTCTAATCTTCTTCCACCTCTAATCTTCTTCCACCTCTAATCTTCTTCCACCTCTAATCTTCTTCCACCTCTAATCTTCTTCCACCTCTAATCTTCTTCCACCTCTAATCTTCTTCCACCTCTAATCTTCTTCCACCTCTAATCTTCTTCCACCTCTAATCTTCTTCCACCTCTAATCTTCTTCCACCTCTAATCTTCTTCCACCTCTAATCTTCTTCCACCTCTAATCTTCTTCCACCTCTAATCTTCTTCCACCTCTAATCTTCTTCCACCTCTAATCTTCTTCCACCTCTAATCTTCTTCCACCTCTAATCTTCTTCCACCTCTAATCTTCTTCCACCTCTAATCTTCTTCCACCTCTCCACCTCTAATCTTCTTCCACCTCTAATCTTCTTCCACCTCTAATCTTCTTCCACCTCTAATCTTCTTCCACCTCTAATCTTCTTCCACCTCTAATCTTCTCCCACCTCTAATCTTCTTCCACCTCTAATCTTCTTCCACCTCTAATCTTCTTCCACCTCTAATCTTCTTCCACCTCTAATCTTCTTCACCTTAATCTCTCCACCTCTAATCTTCTTCCACCTCTAATCTTCTTCCACCTCTAATCTTCTTCCACCTCTAATCTTCTTCCACCTCTAATCTTCTTCCACCTCTAATCTTCTTCCACCTCTAATCTTCTTCCACCTCTCATTTCTCTAAAAAAAAAAAAACCTACCATGGCTCCCCTCCCCCTACCATGGCTCCCCCCCCCCCTACCATGGCTCCCCTCCCCCTACCATGGCTCCCCTCCCCCTACCATGGCTCCCCCCCCCTACCATGGCTCCCCTCCCCCTACCATGGCTCCCCCCCCCCCTACCATGGCTCCCCCCCCCCCCTACCATGGCTCCCCCCCCCCCCCACCATGGCTCCCCCCCCCCGACCATGGCTCCCCCCCCCCTACCATGGCTCCCCCCCCCCTACCATGGCTCCCCCCCTACCATGGCTCCCCCCCCCCCACCATGACACCCCCCCCCCCCCTTGGCTCTCCGGAGTTTACGATTCACTGTTGACATTTTACGATTTAGTGTAAATAAAACACGACTATATATGCGACCAGTCAACAAATGCATCATGTAACTAAGTATATTCACCTCAACTATCAACATTACAGCGTCGTGTTGTTGCTCTTCTGGGAACTACCATCACTGATGACCTTACCACCTTCCACACCGTAGACCTTCTGGCTGCTTCCACTAACACATTTCCTGAGGTGCGGCCCTTCACACAGTAACCTCGTATTAATTCTAACTAATCAAACTCCCGAAGTAGATTTTCAAGAAGGCCTTCAAATCCTTCTCGTGACGGCTCTCAGTGGACACAAGCAACTCCCGTTAGACCTGTGGAGTCAGATACGCCAAAGTCTTCCTAGATGGAGCCTCCTGCATTCTTTCTCGCCGGGGCAGTTTCCAGTGATTGGCTGAGCGGAAATTCTAGGAGGGTGTTGCAGGAGTAGAGGTACAGTGGAGGAGGGGCGGCCAGCACTCACATTGACTCTCACGGTAACCATCAGGATCAAGGCTCATGGTGAAGAATAATGGCTCAAGTATGGGCGAGAGGACGCACCACCCTCACCCAAGACTCATTATATGTTCCTCTTGTTAATAGCTCCAGCCTCTACCTCCTTCTTTCCCTCCTCCTCCCTGGACACTCTCCCTTAGCCACAGGATCTACAGACTGATGCAACACTACGCCTCACCTTGCGACTCACTCCCAGCACATTTGCGTGTGTATTGTGTGACGACCGCCTGATGTGGTGCCCGTGGGTCAGTGTGGCCGCCTCGGAGGGTGGAAGGTAAAACACCACAGCCAGGTCAATATCCTCCTGGAAACAAGGGTCACCAGAGACTTATGTGGCCAAGCTTCTGAAGGAGAGACTATCTGGGGACAATACCTGTGGTGTAAGGAGACGTGGTGCTGGTGCATGCTGTCTACACACCTGCCAAAACAAAGTCTGTTATCAAGCATAACAAACAAATGCGGTGCAGCGACAAGGAGATCCCAAACCATACCAAACAGAGGAGCCTTTATCGTGGACATCCCTTGGCTGCAACAGGTTCCAGAGCGTCTTGGTTGCTGGGGCAGAGAGACTCTTTATGTGGTCATAGTTCTCAAATAACCTAAGTTCCAAATTTATTACAAATATGAGAGAGGCGACAGCGACCAGTTTCCTGAGCAGAGATATACCGAAGGGGGGATGACAAGAGGTATTTATGACTGGCGTTTTACCGTCCACGACCTGACGCACCTTCATCATTTCCAATGTTTATTTTCTTTGGTCTCTTATGTTGCATCAGACAGCTCTATGAATACCAACCTAGACTTGATCGACTGACTGATATACAAAGAGAAATTATTACCAGGTTCTTCACCTCACTGAACTTTGAGGAGAAATATAAAATTAAATCAATATATTACACGTTGGCCCGAGGCTGTTGAGCTTTATGACCAACAAGACAATTAACAACGGCAGACCCAACCCCACCCACTACTGCCACTGAAACAGGAAACCCAACCTTCCCGGTCTCATTTTCCTCTTCACTCGTTTATTTCCTGTATTGATGAAGGTCCCACATAGTTCCTCCATCCTGGGTGTAAAGTGTTATGGTGACCTTTGATCTATAGAAGATTTGAGATGTGTCATTGAGGTAAGAGTTAACGACACCTTTGACCTGTGACTGTTGAAGTTTTGGTAACCATGACCTTTGGTGTTTGACCTTCACCACCTAAAATGTTCAGTGCTATACCTGACTACACACACATACACACACAGAGTGGGGTGAGGCAGTTGGGTGAGGCAGTAAGGTGAGGTGGACAACACAGGGCCGCTCGGTTACACCCCTGTTACCGCCTGGCCGTGGCAATGGACCTGGATTCTCAGAGACGTGTTCATTATCTTTCCCCCAGACTGGTGACGCAAGAACACCTGTAACTGGCTCACTTAACCAACCACACAAAGGCTTCACGACTTCACCGAATCTTTACGGTAACTTGTTAAGTCTGTGTGTTCCTCTCCCTCACACCGTCTAATTGAAGGAAAGTAACACCCAAATACTCGTCAACACAACACACGTTACTCTATCACGCATACTCTGATATTTACTTCTTTTGACAATGTATCGTTTATTAACTTAAGAAATCTTTAATAATGCCGCCACCACACACCGGCTGAGGCAGTGTTTCACAATATACAGGGGAGCCGTGACGTGTGCCAGTCCATCACGGGTTACTTCTGTCCACTTCATTGACGTCCTGACCCCCCACCATTGTTTTACCCCCACCATTGTTTTCCCCTGATCGTTATTTACCTGGTGGTGAATTTTGGGTGAGGACATTCAATAGGATGCGAACTGTAATGAGGAAAGTGGACGGCCGTGTGGTGTCTGCTGCTGCTATTGTCTCGTTAGGTTAGGTTAGGTAGGTTAGGTTAGGTTAGGATTCAGTAGGGATCAATACGCCACAACACAGCCCAACATTAGATCTTGTGTCGTGACCTCACACCGAGTAGCAACAGTGAGACGTGAAGAGCGAGGCCTGGCTTCATATCTCCACTGTGTTGGTGTCTATTTAATATGCAATTTTTTGTGGTCAATAAACCTATCTATCTGTCTGTCTGTCTGTCTGTCTGTCTGTCTGTACTTATCTTCCCAAGCCCGAGACTTAACATACCAACTGAGAGAGACAGACCCATTGTTTGTCAGTAATAAGTACCACATGAATAAGAACTAAAACCCAGATAAGAACATTGTATATTGATTTATTCAAGAAAAACATCAGAGGACCAGAGATATGTTGACCAATAGTGTGAACAGGGGATTTGTTTTTTATTTCACTGAGAGATTAAAGAATATATGTGACGAGAGAGCAGCTTCTCCCTTATTGAAATCTTGACCTTATATCTTGCTTGAAGGTGAGGGATAAGGGGGTGGGGGTGAGGTGAGGGTAGTTGGGTAAGGGGGATGGTAGGTGGGTAGGTAAGGAATGAGAGAGAGACGGGGAAGAAAGGGGGAAGAGCATTACTGTAAGATGGTTGTTCATAGGTCTCCAGTATTTCTCAGCAGTTGAAGAGCAGTAGAGTCGGTGCGGGAACACCAAAGGAAGAAGAGTTGTTGTTGTCGTGAAGTAGTGAGGATATTTGGTGAGTGAGGGGTGTAACAAGGTAAGAGGCAGTGTACTTCTCCTTCTCCTTCTATTTTGCCTCTTTCTTCTTCCATTTCTCCTCCCCTTCCTTCTACTTCTCCTCCTCTTCCTTCTCCTTTGCCTCCTCCTTCTTCTACTTCGCCTCCTCCATCTCCTTCTTCCCCTCCTCCTCCTACTTTCCTCCTCCTATCATTCAGACCACCAACTCTTCAAGGAGTTCTCCCCGGAGCTTGCTAAACCCCTATGCTCCATCATCAATGCTTCTCTCAGTCAAGCCAGATGCCCAGCTGACTGGAAGACCTCTTATGTATCACCAGTGCCCAAGTCAACCGGCCCACAATCCTTAAATCAGCTACGACCTATTGCAATCACCCCAATACCCAGCCTAATCTGTAAAAGTTTTGTGTTCGACTGGGCTTATGCTGATATTGCAGGAGTCGTAGACCCTCAGCAGTTTGGCAATATGAAAACTTCCTCCACCACTCACTGTCTTGTCAGCTTTCTCGATTACATATACCGCCATCTCGAGAAACGAAAAACGTCTGTAGCTGTCGCCTTCATTGATTTCACTAAAGCATTCGACCTAGTCGACCACAATATAATCATCAACAAAGCTATTGACCTCGGGCTTCGGAGAAGTCTTATACCATGGCTTACAGACTTCCTCAGTGACCGACGCCAAGCTGTACGCTTCCGAGGAGCTGTCTCCACCTTTCAGTCACTAACCTGTGGCGTCCCCCAAGGCACCAAGATGGGACCACTCTGCTTCCTTATGCTCATCAATGATGCCCTAAGAGAAACCCCTGCTCGCTGGAAATATGTCGACGACTCCACCATTGGGATCAGCGTCAACAATTCTGCTCCCGACTATACCGCCCTTCAGGATTTATTGAACAGTCTCCAAAACTGGGCCACCAACAACCATGTCACCATCAACCATACCAAGACCATGGTTATGCACATTAACCTCTCCTCCGACATTGTCCCACCTCCTTCCATTACTTTAGGTCCGAACACACTCCAGGTTGTAGATTCCACGAAGCTCCTCGGCGTCACCATAGACAACAAACTAAATTAGAAACCACACGTCAATGAAGTTGTCAAATCCTCCAGTTTCCGTCTCCACCTCCGCCGATTCAAGTCCCTCGGAGTTCCTGCGCCCGAGCTCCTCAGTGTTTACACAACATTCATACTTCCCAAGCTCTCCTATGCCTCCCCTACCTGGTCTTCCTCCCTAAATGCCACACAACGTAAACACCTAGAACAAGTGCAAAAGAGGGCATGCAAGATTATTCTCTCCCCTTCCTACTCCACATATCAAGAAGCGCTCAACACACTGACCCTTTCGACTCTCACTGACCATCACCACGACCTCATCTGCAAATTTGGTAAGAAGCTTCTACACCATCCTCGACACCGGCTCCTACTACCACCTGAGATCCCTAGCCCGAGAATTGCTGTTCGACACCACAACCGCATCCAGCCAATACGTGCACGAACTGATCGCTATAAGAACAGCCCAGTCCCAACCATTGTAAAAATTATCAATAACTTGTAATAAACCAGTGTATTCACTCCCAGTAAATACTACTTCTTGCACTGTCACTCTGTTGAAATGCCCTGTAGTTTGAGCTTTTCCCCATCTAGTTATTATATATCTTATTTGTATCACTTATGTTACTTGTATATTATTTGTAATTCGAAACCCATTCCCCAAATATATAACTGTACATTTTCAGCCTTCTGGCTGCCAAGCTCTTTCAATAAACCGTTAATTATTATTATTATTAGTATTATTATTATTAGTAAATGAACAGTCAACATTGTGGGATACCAAACAGAACCAAATTAAACTCTTCCTTGACAAATATTTATTATCTCTCTCTCTCTCACTCTCTCTCTCACTCTCTCTCTCTCTCTCTCTCATAACCACGTCCTTGTTCTAGTACCACTGCACATATTTACCTTTCCCGCTGAACAAACCAAATCACGTACAAGTACATTCTCAAGACTCATCCATCCACGCCAAGAAGTACCAGTCCGCCATCGTCCTTGACCAGAGTGTTGCTGGCCTGGCGTACAGTCATCAACATAATACGTGACCTGCCTTGTTTACCCTCTCCAGCTAACCAACCAAATGATGAGAATATGAACAAATGACTGTTCTTTGTGTTCTCTTGTTCTGATGACTAAGAGGTGGGAGATTTTATACCTGTTTATGCAGAAAAATCAAAGTAATGATGATGATGATGATGATGATGATAATGACATGACGATGATGATGATGATGATGATAAACAGCTTTGATCTTATTAACAACAACAACAACAAAGCAGTTAACAAGCCAACATCAATTCTGCCGCCACTTAACTAGTACTGTACGTGAAGTGTGAGTCAAGTGATCACTTAATATTACTACATAGTGATAGGAGATGACCTTTGACCCAGATGACCAATGCCAAGTATACCTGTGGACGTTGACCAAACCTCCCCCCCCTACCCCTCCTCTCGACCTCATTAATAGGCTGTGTGGTGTCAGTTGTGTTGTCTGTGTGGTGTCAGTTGTGTTGGCTGTGTGGTGTCACTTGTGTTGTCTGTGTGGTGTCAGTTGTGTTGTCTGTGTGGTGTCAGTTGTGTTGGCTGTGTGGTGTCAGTTGTGTTGGCTGTGTGGTGTCACTTGTGTTGTCTGTGTGGTGTCAGTTGTGTTGGCTGTGTGGTGTCACTTGTGTTGTCTGTGTGGTGTCAGTTGTGTTGTCTGTGTGGTGTCAGCTGTAAGAGTGTTGCGAGCTTGTGGTTATATTTGTCAACACAGTGTTGCTCTATCTCCGGCTTGTAAAGTGAAGTGTGTTGGTTAGAACATCCTTATCTCAGGGTCACATACGAGCAACACTTATCTCTAGTCTTGATGGACACACTCTGCCACGCCCCTGTGACCCACGCCTACTGATACACGCCCTAACTTAACCATTATCCATGTTAGGGTAGGGTGTGTTTGGATAGGTTAGGTCAAGGTAGGGTAGTGTAAAGTAAAGCTAAGCTAGGTTAGGTTAGGTTAGCTGGCGATCACAGTGATTAAAATAAATTACCTGGACATATTAGGTTAGGTTAGGTTAGTTAAGGTTAGGTTAGGTTAGGTTAGTTAAGGTTAGGTTAGGTTAGGTTAGGTTAGGTTAGGTTAGGTCAGAGATATTCCCTGGTCGGTTAGACAGAGGAACACTCGTACAGGTGAGAGGTCCTGCAGATACAGGCGATAGTAGTCATCCTTGGGGCGCCGCCGTGAGGGTCTTCCTAAACAAACGAAGAGACAGGTGAAAAAAATTAACACCATCTTGAACACAGTTGTCAAGGGTGTATGTTGATCAGGTACCAAGACCCCTCCCCTCCCCTACCCCCCACCCACCCCTCACTCTGAAGGTTGGGCTGCTCCTGTAGGTTGGTCAACACACACCACCGGCAGGAGGAACACCAGAGGGCGCCTTGAGGTACTACAACAGGTTGGTGGAGGAGAGAAGAGACAATCCTATTTAACAAGAACTACCGCACTAAACAAAACCCCACTAAAAGGTGTAAATTGACCTAAAATCCCACTAAAAGGTGTAAATTGACCTAAAATCCCACTAAAAGGTGTAAATTGACCTAAAATCCCACTAAAAGGTATAAATTGACCTAAAATCCCACTAAAAGGTATAAATTGACCTAAAATCCCACTAAAAGGTGTAAATTGACCTAAAATCCCACTAAAAGGTATAAATTGACCTAAAACCCCACTAAAAGGTATAAATTGACCTAAAATCCCACTAAAAGGTATAAATTGACCTAAAATCCCACTAAAAGGTATAAATTGACCTAAAATCCCACCAGGAATCAGTCACTGGATAAAACCGTCTTAACTTAGCCAATGGATACAGTTTCGTCTATAAAATAATTACATGAATTAGAGTTATTAACCTAACCAAATCTAACCCGATCTAACCTAATCTAACCTAACCAAACCAAACTTAACCTAACTCAACCTAACCAAACCAGACTAAAATAATTTGAACTGTGTATGTGTCCGTAGTCCTGTAGTGTGTCCGTAGTCCTGTAGTGTGTCCGTAGTCCTGTCGTGTGTCCGTAGTCCTGTAGTGTGTCCGTAGTCCTGTAGTGTGTCCGTAGTCCTGTCGTGTGTCCGTAGTCCTGTAGTGTGTCCGTAGTCCTGTACGTGTGGCCTCATGGACAGACAGACGGACCATTACGGGCAGCGTGAATACAGAACTCTATGGGTAAAACCTACTCATTTCAGTACGTAAGGAGATGATGTATGGCCGGCACTGTACCTGACCTTCTTCACTCCCTCAACTGTATGGTCAGCCCCCCCCCCCCCCCTCACAAGGCCAGCTAGAGGCGCCTAAGTCACACTAATGAACCGAAAACACAAGACAGATTCCTCAGTCTTTACCTCTCGAATCTTTAACTAATATTTATGGTTTAAGTCCACGCTGCACAGACTTAACCTAACCTAACCTAACCTAACTTAACCTAACCTAACCTAACCTAATATAACCTAATAAGTATGCTTTTAGTGCAAGCTACATAGACCTAACCTAACCTAAACTATCTTACAGTCCAGTCAGCTGTGAATAGGTTCCTAACTTTACAGGTGAGGAAAGTGAAGGCGATCGAGTGCAGTGCCGACCATGACGCTGCCGGTAAGTCTGCAGTGTACTGTGTCCGCACCGCACCGCCTGCCATGGGGACTCACTCTCACTCCAGGATATTTGTAGGAAGTTACTAAAGTGATGTAAGGACGGACGGATACACGTACACCGAACACACACACGGACACGTACACCGAACACACACACACACACACGGCAACAGAAGGTAAATATTCTCACAGGCTACTTAAGACTCATTTATGAAACCACATTGAGGTCATTGTCAGCGTAAGCGGTGGAGGGAAGGGGGAGTTGGGTGAGGGGGGAGGGGGAGGGATGGAGTGTGGGGGGGAGGGGGAGGAGGGATGGAGTTTGGGGGGGAGGGGGAGGAGGGATGGAGTGTGGGGGGAGGGGGGAGGAGGGATGGAGTGTGGGGGGGAGGGGGGAGGAGGGATGGAGTGTGGGGGGGGGAGGGGGGAGGAGGGATGGAGTGTGGGGGGGAGGGGGGAGGAGGGATGGAGTGTGGGGGGGAGGAGGGATGGAGTGTGGGGGGGAGGGGGGAGGAGGGATGGAGTGTGGGGGGGGAGAAAGGTGGTGGTGAGGGAGGTACTCGGTGGTGGTGGCGGTAAGCGGTAGAGGGCGCACCTGCTGTTTTGTACACACGTATCGACATACAGATGTACACACAGGTTATTGTACATACACACATAAACTGGCTATACATGCTCATGTATACACGTAAAAAATGCTGCATGATCATGATATATACACACAGTATGAGACACGCACACACACTAACAGAACACCTACGTGTACACACAGACATAATGCTGGCACCCACGTATGCGTACATGGACTCTCCACACACACACACACACACATAGTCTCCTTCATACACTTTCACTGTTGTATAAATTTACTGAATCATTGTCTGTCTCACTGTGTCGACTATTACGCCTTGAGGTGACTGCGATCAGTTATGTACACACACACACACACACACACACCTTGGCTGGCTTCCCCTTCCCCTAAAACAAAACCTTTATAGATGGCATTAAATAAGTATGAGTTGAGAGAGAGAGAGAGAGAGAGAGAGAGAGAGAGAGAGAGAGAGAGAGAGAGAGAGAGAGAGAGAGAGAGAGAGAGAGAGTAACGAAGGGGAGGAAGTGTAAGATAGGACATACAGAAGGTGAGAGATAAAGGGAGAGAAAGAGATGAATGAAGAAGAAGCGAAAAGAAACAGAGAATAATACGAAAATACATAGAAATCATCACCAAAAACAACAACAACAAAATCTGACCCAAAACAATAAAGTGACAAAGATAAACAAACACATATAAAGAAAACAACAATAAAACAATAGGAAAAAAAAGACAACGAACAAAAGAAACTATAAAAAAAATAAGAGAAAATTGAATAAAAGAGAAATAATCTTACACCACCGATTAACAGTAGTGAAGGACTATGTTGATCTCTCTAAAAAAGAAACACAAACTGGCCGTGGCTTCCTGAAAAACATTATCTCAATTACTTTGTTTTGGTGTCGACGAGAGTGTGCGTATATTAACTGTGCCAACCAGCTAGAAGACCTGAGGTGTTAAACCGCAGTGACACATCATAACCACAACAATAACAACATCATTCACAACGCATTACAACACAACAACATTATTCGCAACATTTGGCTGCATTACAACACAACAACAGATATACAGTATAAATTTATTCCCCACGTACACAAGCGAAGGGCAGCCTACATAAAGTTTCTGGATACAAGAGGCAAAAAAATAATTGGAACACGACTCTTGACCCATAAGATTCACCACCAACACTGACCGGGTTACATGAAGCTCCCAGCGGACAAGGCCATACGCTTCACGAGGCTCAGAGTTAAGTGAGGCAAGACTGAGTTGCACGATTCTCCCACAACGCTGACGGGTCTACGTACCTGCCTACCTGGGCACTTAGCCAATAACACCACTGGGTTAATTACTGGAGCCATAAATGTAAACCTCGGCTGCAGGTATTAGAAAGTGGTGGAATGTTTGTTTGTTGTGGTAGAATGTGTAACTTTTCATAACTGTGGTGGTGAACGCTAGGCATTGTCAACTGCCTAAGCTAACGATGGTTCTATATTGGTTCTATATTTTGGTACTGAGAGAGTGAATCCTGTGGTGAGAAAGTGGCAACTGATGGACACCTGTTACTACAAACGTACCAATTAACATCACCTGTCCTAATTAACACAGCTGGTACACAGAACACAACCACCTGTGAGAAACATTACCACCTGTTCACCTCACACCTGGTAAACCAATTTAACCTACACTATGGACCGCTTACCGAGTTCTTGTTGTCGCTGCTATAATAATAATAATAATAATAATAATAATAATAATAATAATAATAATAATATATCAGTACCAAATAACCCAAAATTTCCACCATATATTTAGATAAATTTAATACATTCTTGGACTTTAATAATACACCACCAATTTTAAAGATTAACTCAAAATCCTGTATACTTTAAGGGTAAAAAAAAAAGTTATCTGACAGCCAGTTGACAGCCACGTATGACTATTTACACAGCAAACAAAAAACACAGCGTATCCCTGACAGCCAGTTGACAGCCACGTATGACAGTATTTACACAGCAAAAAAAAAACAGTGTCCTGACAGCCAGTTGACAGCTTCGCGTTGGCTACAAATCACCCCACGCTCTCTAGTGAAAAATATTTTGTACACACTCACGTAAAGCAAAAGCTACTCATTTACATGGAATTCACACACTTTCTTCCGGGGTCATTACAGCACACATACACCTAAATATAAATCTGTCTTCCTACTTTGTGTGTAGTCATATATATATTGTTTAGTCATGTAATTTGTTTTCTCTCATAGATATTTTCTCTTCAGTCTTCTTTACTTTTGTCATATTTATATACTTTCGACAGCATTGTTTTACTTATTTACTTTTTTCAGTTTAAAATACTTTCAACGTCATTTTTTACTTTACATTCACAACCTTTTAATAAGTTACTACCAAAACTATACAAACATCTACTTACAAATTATTCCAAACTTCCAGTCAAAATTATCTTATACAGTATATATAATTATTCAAGTTAACTCATTATGTTTCTATCTAATTTATATTTCAATAATCATCTATCATCCACAAGTATACTAATTATATATAGGTTATAATAGGTATCGATATGTATAATTTGCTGTTTAAAAATAATATCTACCGAAATATATAATTATACGTCTATTATATGCTATTTAAACTGTCTAAAGCGTCTACTAAAAAAAAAAGTAATTATTTAAGAGACTATAATCAGTACCTACGAATTATATACAACTGATTATCTATATCTATAATCTACCAGGAATAATTGATATAAAATTCATTAGAGAAATATAATTATCAGAAATAAATCGCGTCGATAAACCAATAGCCTAGTATTATGTTCCTATAATGTGTACCCTTGACGCCTACCAAGAAGCTATCACTGAGAAACTTAATACCGATTTAACTGGAAATACATAGTAAATGATTAACTATTCATTATCTATTAATACTCAGAGTTCAGCTAATTATTATCTATTAGCCAGAGTTCACGACCAACACGACACAAAGCTACCCAGCGCTCACATTTAAAACAACGATTCGTAATAATTTTTCTCGTACATGAAAGTGAAAGGATATTTTAACTGTTAAAATTGTAAACTATAACACCAAATTAACCTTAAAGATTCTACTGAGCCTTTGCCTGAGGGGATACTTTCACATAACACCAATTTGGAGATAAAATCTATGTACAGGAACTCTCTAAGAAACGAAGCCATAGTACCTCGCTGTGTCCGCTCACTGGTTAGGTTGGAGCAGTTTACCATTGATGCTATTTTCATATCTTATTTTTTTTGTATTTTAACTTAGGATTAAGTTAGACAAATAATTGTATCTTGATTTACGAGGACTAGTCATCATGGATCAGTAAGGTGACCCTGGGAGCCTACACTACACCCATGTAACATCCGCAGCCTGGTAACGGCACCGTGTTTTCTCCTGTGACCACACTCAAGGTGAGAGATGTTATCTAGGTCGGGCGTGGGTGACTCACAACACTGCCTGCCTGCCTCCAGAAAGCAGAGCGCTACACCTTTTCCTTTCCACCTGTTAGGTCCTTCTGAACGCTGTCATAGGTGAAACTTGTGGCTACAGATAAAACAACAGCCGCCTTTTTCTTTCTTAGTGGGATTTTTTTAAACTATTTTCATCCGTGTATTAGTTGGCTAATTATAAGACCTGGAAAACATGGAGTAAATAAACCTGAGTACTGAAGAATTTATGATATAAAGACTGTAAGACTGTGGCAAGACAATGGTATACCTTATTACGGTCCATATTATACCACAACACACAGACGACCTCAGCTGATGCACCTGTAAAGACCTGCTGTTGGAAAAGTGCCACGACCAAGACAGTTAAACAATAACAACAATAGCAATGAAAAGATAAATAAAGATAAATTATGTTGACTTATATTTACAAAGAAAGACTTCATATTTTCCTAACAAACTTACAGTATATTAAATATGCCAAATACTGAACACTGGCAGTTCATAATAGCGATTATACCTTATCGAACGACTGACAAATACTTATAATTAAAATCATTGTTTGGTCAATAAAACTAAAAAAAACTGAACCAAACAGAGCCCGGCTGGCGTGCTGCTGGCAGCCGCAGATGAAGTTTTTCCACACGGCATCACATCATGTAAGCACTGTACTGGCGTGAAGGATCCCTATCATGATTTACAAAAGGTTCGTAAATTGACCGATTCCCAGTTGCTAGCGGCGCCGCTTAGCTGAAGACGCACAAACTAACTAGACGGGTGGTGAGGTGTAACACTGTATCGCCCGCATTATAAACTAGTTAATTTGACTGTGTAAATATTTCAGGGTTACATTAAATTTAAATAGTTATCATGAAGCGTAATTAATACCCTCATAATAAGTGTGTAGGTACATGTGTGGCTTCAATGACCCTGCCTATATGGTTACGTTATATGTGGGTAAACATGTAGTTATTTCTGGACAACCTTAATATATTCTTATACCATATAGTGATCGTTACCTTACAATTAAAATAAGTCACACTTCTGTAGTTCTTAAGTCAATCAGTAAATATAACATGTGGTTCCAGTATCGATTTATTTTCAGTGAATGTCAGGTGGTCGAACACTCCCTCAGTTTCTCGGTGAACTGCCAGTCTTACAAATAATGGTCGTCACTATGATGCGTATTGTATTTTTTTTTATATTTCTCCTTGAGCAGTGATCATAGGCTTGCATATCATGTGAATTTTGGGATCACGTAAATGATTGATGCAGGTGGGTGGGGTATTATTCAACTACAGGTGTGATTTTTAATCGCCTAATCTATATCACAAAAAAACAGACGCAATTTGAATTCGATTTAGCTTGAACCAATTTGTACAATATGTTAAACCAAATAATTATAAAAAGGCTTGGTCAGTGTACTGTAGTAGGCTATGTTTGCACCGAGCGGGACGGTTAGTTCATGTTAGATACGTTTAAATGGTTTTATCCGGATAATTTAGAACATTATCCACATCAAAAGTATATTGTTAATTACGTAAACTATTTGTTATGCAATCCATACACAGAGTTCTATCTCACAATTTTTTCAATGTTGTTAGAATAGTGTACTAATTACTAACCTTGCTATGCGCTTAAAGACCTTCGTTGTTGTAGCGCAGTAATAACATTATAACAACAATGTACCCCATTTTATAATTCTTGATAATTGTTTCTTTTTCTTGTCCTCAGTAGATAATGACTTTCAGAAATTACGAATACAACAAATTTATAACTTTTAACAATAACAGCAAGTAGAAGTGTCAAGCAACAGTGTGTGTGTGTGTAGAAAATTAAGGTAATTTTAAGTGACAAAAATCTACAACTACTTCCATCTGACGTCCTTCCACAGGAGATGTTTGACGAAAGAAAATATAGAATATGGTTGTCATCTATCATTGTATAAAGTATGAAGGCTACACACTAAGCATTAAGCAAGATACGGCGGTTTAAATATACTCACACACATCTTGGCCCTCCAGTGCCCAAATCCTAGACTAAACTCAAGCTTTTTGTTCCTCTAGCAGCTAAATCCGGGACTAAATTCAGACCGGGACTCATGGTAAACTGTGTGTGAAAGTGTCGTGAACACAGAAAAGGTCAAGATATAAACCCATAAACAAACACTAGAAAAAACCCAGTTGGGTTTCGCCATTATGAATTGTGCAAAAACCGAAAAACCATTTGACTTTTTTACGAACGATTGGCGGACATTAAAGGGTGTTAAATAGATACGATAAGTCAAAGTAAAAAATAATTCTAATAATAATAATAATATAAAATAATACTATAATGATAACAATATAATAATAATAATGAAAATAATAAATAAAATATAATAATAATAATAATAATAATAATAATAATAATAATAATAATAATAATAGCACTTGGGAGACAATACCCAATACTGTATGTCTACCAATATCCGGCACGAAGGCGAAGTCCTTCAGAAAATTGATAACAGTGAAAGATATAATTATATATATTATCACCATAATGAGTCAAGGAGGCAACACGCGGACTGGGGAAAGGTACTGGTGGTGGTGTTAATATTATTATTATTATTATTATTATTATTATTATTATCATTATTATTATTATTAATATTAATATTAATATTATTATTATTATTATTATTGTTGTTATTATTATATTATTATTATTATGATTATTATTATTATTATTATTATTATTATTTATTATTATTATATTATTATTTTTATTATTATTATTACTGTTATTATTATTATTATTATTATTATTATTATCATCATCATTATATTACTATTATTATATTACTATTATTATATTATTGTTATTATTTTTATTATATTATTATTATTATATTATTATTGATATTATTATTAATCATTATTATTATTATTGTCAATCTCTCAAGACACTTGGAATGGAATTCGTGATTCGTTAGCTGATTCGCTGATCTGATTTACCAGCCTCACCTGACAATCCGTGACATCAGTAATCTGGCGATCAAGGATACGCACGACGCTCGCTGATTGGCTTAATTTATCCCTGCACGTTCGTGGTATCATCAATCAGCTGATCAGAAGCACGAAAATCGTTAGTTTATTGGCTGATGTTGTCGTCAAGTTCTCATGACGTCATTACTCAACCAGCTGATTGGCCAAGATAATTATCGGCCATCATGATGTCACTGAAACGCCATGAGGATGATACTTCCCTTATTTTTCCCGCTAAAATATTGTTGTCGAAGTATTTTACACAAAAACGTTAAAACGCATTGAAAATAATCCACAATAATTTAAAAACATAAAAAAAGTCTTGTAAATGTCTATAAACAGTTCCAATAATATATCAACCAATGACATCAACACCACTGACATCAACGCCACTGACATCACCGCCAGTCAGTACAAACATCAACAACTCTGCCAAATAATATATCCCATGTTAAATAGCTCTATATCCCATGTTAAATAGCTCTATATCCCATGTTAAATAGCTCTATATCCCATGTTAAATAGCTCTATATCCCATGTTAATTAGCTCTATATCCCATGTTAAATAACTATATCCCATGTTAAATAACTATATCCCATGTTAAATAACTATATCCCATGTTAAATAACTATATCCCATGTTAAATAGCTCTATATCCCATGTTAAATAACTATATCCCATGTTAAATAGCTCTATATCCCATGTTAATTAGCTCTATATCCCATGTTAAATTACACTATTAAATATTACGACCAGAGGATATCACTGTCACTCCTATTGTCTGGCTAGTATCTGGTAGCTTGGTCTAGTATCTGGTAGCTTGGTCTAGTATCTGGTAACCTGTCGTGGAATATTTCAACAAGTGCTTCATCGCTGACAGAAAGGTGATTGAAGGCCACAAGAGAAAGAGGAAGATGACGACTCAAAAACAATTACAGAGATAATCACTTAAGACACAATCACTTCATGGTATTGATTGTATCTGAGAGAACCAGGAAGCACAGGGGTCAACCTTTCCAAAATGTCACAACAACATTCAATGGGAAGATGAACAAAAAAAAAAAGAACCCTCAATAACGTGAACGATAAAAAGGGTAATTGCAACACTGTCCAAGAGTTATTGATGTTGTGATTGATAAAGAAAATTTGTATTTCCTATAAGATAATGTCATTTATATTTGATAGCTGTCGTTTAAAAGAAAAAAAGGTTATTGTTTTAAGGTGTAGTTCGTCAAAGATTAATTGTTTTGAAGAATAAATTGTGAGAGAGGAAAGATAGCACCTAGAGGTACTCCACCAGTTACAGTATTACCCTGAGGTACTCCACCACCAGTAGACTAAAGGTGAGACACACACACACACACACACACACACACACACACACACACGACACACACACACACACACACACACACACACGCACACACACGCACACACACACACACACACACCAAGTAATTACATCGTATTCCTTCCATTACTCTTCCAGACATCAAGGACGACGGGGTGAAGATTGCATTTTTTTTACTCTCGGGTCTGAAAAGTGGCAAACTCTTCAGAGACAATTAACTCATTTTAACTCCTAAAGTGAACGAGAACACGGGAGTAAGTTACGTTCCTCAAGTCAGTCTCTCAAGTTAGGAAATTTGTGAACGAAGATAGGAGGAAGAGAATACACAGAAATGAAAGAATTGTGTACAGTATTATTATTTATGTTAGTGAGTGTGTTCGGCACCAGAGGGTTAAGAATCGCAACCATCAAAACAGTAACCTAACCTAAACCAACCCCCCAAAAATAGCTATCTTAAGTGTCTGTCAATCGTTTAACAGACACATCAACAACCTCTCTCTCTCTCTCTCTCTCTCTCTCTCTCTCTCTCTCTAACACCCCAAGGTCTTCGTCACACTTTTCATTCAAAACCCCATCTCGTGTCGTCACTCAGCCACGTTGATCGAAAAATCATTTGTCAAAAGTTGGTTTTAAAGTCTCATAATAGCGAGTCTTTCTCACGGTGTGTGTGTGTGTGTGTGTGTGTGTGTGTGTGTGTGTGTGTGTGTGTGTGTGTGTGTGTGTGTGTGTGTGTGGCCCCAGATAACAATACAACATTCGATACTGGCAAAAAAAAAAAAAAAAAAAAAGACAAAATAACATACTTCCCCTTACCCCCCCTCCTCCCCTCCTCTCATACATTATACATATTAATACAATGAACATTTTAAACCCAAAGATCACTTCAGCCTCAAAGAATACTTCCTTATACAGTAATTTATAAAAGAATAAGGGGTGAGGTATTATTCTAGTCTAATCATAACTGTTTAAAGAACTCCTGGTGCTTGGAGAGAGAGAGAAAAAAGATGCTTCACGCTGAATATTATCCATTAGAGTCGAGGTCTACGAGTTTTACCGAGTCAGGAACCAGCTAGTGTTTACAGAGAGCCATCGTTAATAACCTTCCCATCTGACACTAATAAGTTTTTAATTTTTTTTTTTATCATCCTCCTGAAGGTTCATTAGTGATCTGGACGTGATCTGCCTCAGTAATCATGATCAGAAGGAAGTTTGATCACACCTGAACGTTAGTCACTATTATTGTTTTGATGCAACCTCCCTCAATCCCTTCCTGTCTCCCTCCCTCCCTCACTCACTCCCTCACTCACTCTCCACCTGTACCTACCAACTCTCATCTGTACTCCACCCCTGCCTCCCCCTTCTTACCCCCCACTTGTACCCCTCCCTTCCCCCCTCACCCTCACCTCCATCCCCCTCTCATCCTCTACCATTACCCCCTTATTCCCCACCTCTACCCCCACCTTCCTCTTCTATTTCCCCTCTCACCCTCCACTTCCCCTCTCACCCTCCACCTCCCCCTCTCACCCTCCACCTCCCCCTCTCACCCTCCACCACCCCCACTCATCCTCCACCTCCCCCTCATGCTCCACCACCACTCTACTGCCCGGCCATCTACTTGAAACCTTCAGGGTAATTTAAGTCATTAGTTTGAGTATTAATGTGGTAATGGAGGATTACATAAGCCTCTGTTTCTTTGTTATGTGGAGAATGAGGTGTAACATTGCCTACCCCGTGTTTGTCATGACTACAACTATTGCTACCACCACCACCACCACTATTACCTGACTACTACCACTATCATTACCATCTGCCACAACTAACTACTACTACTACTACTACTACTACTACTGTATCACTACCCCTATTACCCACATCCCCTCCTACTGGCACAACAACCCAAACATTACTGTACACCAAATAACTCACAAAAGAATATACTGTATCAGCGGACCCGTGACACTCTCTCTCTCTCTCTCTCTCTCTCTGGGGTGGGGGTGGGGTGGGATGGGGTGGGGTGGGATGGGGTGAGAGTGGGGGTGGGGGTGGAGGGGGGTTGTGGGGGATGGGAGACACAATAGCCTTAGATATTATTTTATCCAATGCCAACAAGACGGTGAAATTCCTCAGGTGTGTCACAGGTAACACCTTCATTAGCTTCTGTTATTTTGTTTTATAAAGATCCACAATAAACCTGTTACCATTGTCACGTCTCTTAAGAACTACCACACCTGAACACATACCTGAGCATACATTAACACACCGGAATAAACACCTGAACACACAAACCAGAACATACCTGAGCACACACACACCTGAACACACAAACCAGAACACACCTGAGCACACAAACACACCTGAACACCTACCTGAATACACCTGAACACCTCTATTATAAAGTTAGGGAAGCATCTACATACACAGTGGAACGCCATCACCATTCACGACCTTCCTTCCCTTACTCACCTGGTGTATACAACGTCCTCTCACCCGTCTGTCCATCAAAATACAACATACACCTCCCTAAAATGTTGCCTCTCACGTCTGTCCCCCAACATACAAATACAAAAACGTTGGTCACACATTTATCTCTGTACAAAACAACTACATACTGTATCCATGTAGCACTTAATCAAGGTGTGTTGCAGGAGACATCACTGAGAAAAACAAGATGATTATTATTATTATTATTATTATTATTATTATTACTATTATTATTTATTATTATTATTATTATTACCACTACCATCATCAATATTACTACTATTACTACTACTACTTTTTTTATGGCCTCCAGCCTCCCCCAATAGCCACACCTTCGCCACCATTTATTTACCTTAATATTAAATATCCTAATACATAAGAAGCTATCCTATCTGTGTTAAATTAGTTGAGCCGCAGATCTATGGGGCATTCAGTGACTGTAGCCTCATAGTCAATATCTGCAGCAGTTGTCGGAGTAGGGGCAGAAGCTCTCGTTCCCCTGAGGCAGAGCAAAGCCGACCGAAGGAGAGAGAAAGACAGTCGACATCTCATCCAGGCTGTAACATAACTTCTGGGCTGCTGCTTCTGTTCGTAGATCACCTCCGCGAGTCTGGCGTAGAAACATCTTGCACTTGGTCCCATCCCACCAGAGGTTGTGAACACTAGAGGAGTGAAGCTGCCTTGACCAACGTTCTGAATTCTCTCCCCATATGCCCTTCTCTTGTCGTTCTCGTTCCTCTTATGTGCAGCATCGAGAGCTAGGTTACGGTGACATGCGGCCATGGGATCAAAAATCCTGATGTCGAAGAAAGCTCGCTGTCCCCGCGTCCAGAATCCTCGAGCACTGACGTCCACACGGGCTTCGTTAGATGTGTTTGAGGTCCTATGTTGGAAGATCTCACCATCCAATGGACGGAGGGTCGGTTCTACCATGACGTCCCGGCAGATTTCCTTCAACATATTTGCTGTGAGATCCCTTACCTCGTCATGCCTCATGCATATGAAGCCCCCCTTCTTGCACACCATGGCGTGATCGCCATCATAGGAAGAGCCACACACGCATTGGGAGGGCAAACCTTCTACTGGCCGACCGTACCTTAGAGCAATGGCATCTGTAGTACTACTACTACTACTACTACTACTACCACCACCACAATTAGTGCTCTACCACGATTGCTATTGTTATTCATGTTGCTATTACTGCTGACCCCAATATGTGTGCGTGTGTGGTGATAAAGAAAAGAGTCCAGTAGATCGTATAAAGTTTAACAGAGCCACCACACACACACACACACACACACACACACACACACACACACACACACACCTGTTTACTTCGCTCTCTTTTTATTAGCGGAAGTAGTAACACGAGGTCGCCATGACAGAGCAAGGTTACAGGTAGTCAACAGGTGTCATGAAGGTACACGACTGCTCCCTCTACCTGTCTCTACCTGTCTCCCTCACTACCTGTATTATTGTTTCAGTCTCGGTTCTTCATTCAAACAAATATATCTTAGTTATTGTGGTGATCAAATGTTTATAAATTACCCAGGAAAGAGAGTCAGTTTAGGTATAATTATTTAAAAGTTCACTCCTCGTGTTAATATGAAAGACACAACAAACTCCAGTGTGGGACTTACCCAGCAGGTTCAGGTGTTGAATAATTCTTGTTAGTGTTGGATGCTGTTCTCCCCCCCCCCCCCCTCCCAGACCTGTTACCTGTACTTGGCGTATATTAATATTTTGAACACACACACACACACATACACGTCCTTGCCACAATAAATAAAGTCTAGCTCACGATAATTAGGGAGGTATGTGAGGGCTGTCAGTGGGCCTATACAAGACAGCGGGTGAGCTCGTTCTTCTTGTTAGCGGTGGTAGTAGTGGTGGTGGTGGTGGCCTCAGTTCGGCCCAGGTTGACAAATGTTCGACTCGGGCGTTGCAAGAGGTGTTAAGGCCATTTATCTCCTCAGAGTTTAATGGAGGCTATTGGGTACGTCCATATCGCTGGTGGGTGTGTGTGTGTGACGGTGACGAGAGCTGCAGGTGTGGGGCTCCTGCTATGCCCAGGTAACGTGACCCCTGCCGTAGTGTAGGGGAACTTCCTCACGGGTCTTGGTCTTCCCTTGATACAAACGACACGCCGACGTAACATCACCATCGTCTGCATTATCTATTGGGCAACTTTTCATCACTGACTTGACTCCATACTTCTACGTGCTCCATGTGTCGCCTCACCCACCGTGGTATTAGCCGGTCGTCTTTATAGCAAGAGTAGGAATGGACGGACGCTACAGCCACCAGGTAGAAAGTTCCTTATTAGGTTATCCCAGTAGTCAGGACGCGGTCAAAAGCTCGTGGTAAGGACGTTTACTCCTGGTAGTGTGGGCGGACTATCAGCAACTACGGTTAGGGTTCTTCCGTGTAATAGCCAATACGCAGTGTGGGCAGATCACCTTGACTCCCGCCTGGTGTGGCTTTAAGGCGCCAGTTACACCATATCTGGGTGACGACAGCTAACACAAGACGCTAAACCGGCCACCACCACTACAGGGAAACTGATCTTGGCGAGTGAAAAAAAAATAACTTGTTTTAGTAGATACTGGATGTGTTGGTCTCTGAAGTAGTAAATGTCATCCCTTCAAGAATTTTACACGATACTTACGCGCACACACACACACACACACACACACACACACACACACACACACACACACACACACACACACACACACGTAATTAGGGTAACTTTTTTTTCTCAATACCCTGTGGTTGGTTTTACTGCAGCAACTATCTCTCCTCACCTCCAGATTCTACACAAAAATATCATAGAGTTGCTATTTCACTCGCGTCTTTGCATATAATGTAACCTCAAGCTATCGGGGTCAACCGCTTTCCTCACACACACACACACACACACACACACACACACACACACACACACACACACTCTTCCTTCCTGCAACAGCTAGCGACACACCCAGTCAGGGTTTGTGTCTGTGGTTGACAATTGATCGCCGTTGAGCTGTTAAGGTTAAACCAACTTTCCTCATACTCAGAAACTCTTATATAGTCCCAACCACACTCCTGCATGGCCTTCTGCAGCGACCTGGTCTGGTTCTTGTTCGACTGTGGATCTCTGTTTAATTTCCTATCTTCACCTTCAGTAAATACAGTAGAGTTTTTTCTCAATTCTAAGATATAAAATGATTCTAATATTCTGAAGTTTACTCTCAACACTACACAGATAACATGACTACAGCTTACAAACTTCAGAGTCGTGGTAATAAGATAAAACTTCCCTAACTCCCCTCCAGGCTACACCTACCTCACACTTCACTCTGTATACCACACTAATACACTCCCTAATAACCTGCTCCCCCCAGTAAGTGACGTTGATTACTAACAAGGCTGGTCGCTATGACAGGATAAGTGTGGCTGCCTAGATATACTCGTGGTAGGATGTTGCTTATGTCTCGGGATAGCCTCTTGTGCCTTCTGCTCGATGGTGTTAATGGTGTCCCTGCTAGGTGGTGGGGGGGGGGGGAGTGGCGCTCAGGTCGGGAGGTTCAGGAATCACGTACTCCGCATGAGAGAGAGAGAGAGAGAGAGAGAGAGAGAGAGAGAGAGAGAGAGAGAGAGAGAGAGAGAGAGAGAGAGAGAGAGAGAGAGAGAGAGAGAGAGAGAGAGAGATTACCGATCACATAGACAAACCCTGAGTCTTAAATAATAGTTTCTGCTATACAACAACATATCCCTCATCATCAGTCTTTACTCTAATAATTAATTCAGGATATACTTTACAGCCCCCCCCCCCAGTACTTCAAAATGACAATAATGTGAAAATCGATGTATTAAAATTAAATTCTAAGGAGAAATTTCGATTTGTAGGTCACCTGTGTGTCACCTGGGGGAGGAGGGGGGGAAGAAGGGGGGGGAGAAGGGGGGGGAAGAAGGGGGGGAGAAGGGGGGGGGAAGAAGGGGGGGAGAAGGGTGGGGGTCTCCTTGTGGGGCAATTTATAATCCAGGCGAGAGATGACCTTGTTTGTGGCTATTATTGTGAATACACACACACACACACACACACACACACACACACACACACATAGGTAGATTTGTATGTGATGTGACGTGATGGTGTCGGTGGGGGGGGGGGGGGCGGGGTGTGGTAGTGTAGTGTAGCGCTCCACTGTGGGTGTGGTCGTGTAGTGTCGCACTCCAGTATGGGTGTGGTTAAGAGTAGGGTGTGGCAGGAAGGACGCGGGTCACCACCGTACATCTATGAGGTCACTGGGCCAGGCGACACCGAAGTCCTGTGTGTGTGTGTGTGTGTGTCCAGGAGCTGTCTCACCCCCACAGTGTACGCTACCGAAGGAGGAAGAGGTCAGTCCTGATGTACACAGTAAACCTCAGGTCAACCCAAGAGCCACGATCGGTGACTACTGAAGGAAGTCACACACACACACACACACACACACACACACACACACACACGTTCAAGGTTAAAGAAAATTGCAAACAATAAACACACCAATTTCCCCTCCACACACTCCCCCTCCACACCCTCCCCCTCCTGAATCCACCTCCCTCAACCCCTACCCTATCCACCCTACCCCCACCCTCCTCTACCTAACCTCCCCTACTTCCCTCCATCACCCCCTCCAACTCCCCCACCTTCCCACAGCCGAAAGTAAAGGTTTAATCTGTTACTAATGTTACACCTTATGTTGGGCAAGTCAGAGTCACCCCCCAATGTGCACGTGTTGTGGTGTGTGTGTGTGTGTGTGTGTGTGTGTGTGTGTGTGTGTGTGTGTGTGTGTGTGTTGGATCTCATGCTGCACTGTATTACGGAATTGGAGGTGTAGGTTTGACAGGTGTAAGTGTGGGGGGTGTGGAAGAGGTGTAGAGGTGTATGTTTGGGAGGTACAGGTGTGGAAGGAGTGTAGAGGTGTATGTTTGGGAGGTGCAGGTGTGTTGGGGGTGTACAGGTGCAGATGTGGAGGTGTCAGGTTGTGTCAGAACTAGGGGGTGAGAGGCCTTGGGATGCGGCCTTCTGCTGCGTCTAGTCTAGATCACTGACCCAGTACCTGTACCTGAGGTCACCCCTGCTGTACCACAAGGGCCCTGACACACGGCCTGTACCACAAGACAGGTGAGAAAGAGAGGGAAGGAGAGATACGATGATAACTAAGGAAGAACACATTATGAAACTGATCACACACACACACACACACACACACACACACACACGACAAACTTGTGACACTTCCTCCAATCACAGGGCTTATCGTTTGTGACGTCACTGCAGGCCTACACTTCAGTTGGCCAATCCTCCTACACGGGTGTGAGACTCTCTAGACCAAGGCTGGGTCGTTCTCCTGATCTGACTGATATAAACACTGGCCAAGAGAACAACTTAAGGCTACACGCCCTAACATATGTAATGGATATCCCCCGAGTAACTCAGCAGATGGCCGAGGTCAGGTGTACAGGTGGGCAAACCATAATGAAGTTAGTGACGCCATCAAGAGGCAGGTGACCACGGGAGGGAGGCTGCCCGGCACAGCTTCACAGATCCGACAACAACACCCAGACGTGCTGCCTGGGAAGGATGGTAAACTACTGGTGTACACTCGCTACCACCCTGACACCTCTCTTGTCCCAGACCAACTCTACGACACACGGCCGTACACCTGTACAAGTTGACAGTGTTGCCCCCACATGATGATATGAAGTAAGGTAAGCGAAGGTGAGAACCGCATCACAGCTTCCGGCCGAGACTGGTCTGTGTGGACTTGTTGCCTTTTACTGTTAGCATTAAGCTGTACCAAGCCCTGGAGACCTGACAATGGCTACCAGGAGGGGGAGGAGGAAGAGGAGGAAGAAGGAGGACTACAAGTTAACTCAGGCGTCATATACGTGAGCCTGGAGTCACCTATGATGGTACACCTGGCAAGGCAGAGCAGGTAAGTCTCCCCCCTTCTTTTCACCCCAGTTCTTGTATAACCTAGAGGGTGTGTCAGCTTCCCTATTGGTACTGGTTCAAATCGGGTGTCAATGCCTGCAGGGTCATTCGGTTGTCAATTCTACAGAGTGACCACAAGGACAACATACTCGGCCTCTACAACCCAGGATATTTCTACATTCTACCAGCGACCTCAACACACACACATATTGAGATACTGCATATATAATCAACTAAAGGCTACAAATAATCTACTATGTGTGTGTGTGTGTGTGTGTGTGTGTGTGTGTGTGTGTGTGTGTTTGTAGTGAGGTGTTTTACATGTGAGACCAGTGGGCCAGGCACAGCACCCACCCAGCAGCGAGGAGAGAGTATGTCCCAGCACCACACGCCGTCAATTGGTCTGAACAAGAACCACCGTCATGTACTACAGCAGACGATGAGGCCACCTTCCTTGTCCTTCTGCGCCTTCGTATACGTCATCGGGTTAGTTATGTCATAGAAAATGGACTATATGTAGTACAATACTTTCTTTATATATCTTCTTTTTTTATTATTTAAAACATGACAGCTGAATGGAGATACCTAAGAGGGTGTTAAACTATACAGCTATTTTACTGCTCTCACACAACACGGGCCAAGGTAACACCGCTCTATCTCAAATATATAAATACTGTACTGTACTGTACTGTACTGTACTGTACTGTATTGTATTGTATTGTATTGTATTGTACTGTACTGTACTGTACTGTACTGTCACCAATAAAACACGACTGAAAATCTCAAGCTGACCGTTCCTAACCCCCACCAGGAGGTACATATCCCCTGGCAGGTGTAAGTGGTGAGACGTAGAGTGAGGGGCGATATGATAGAGGTGTATAAATGGAAGTCAGGGCTAAACAAAGGGGACATTACAGAGGTACTCAAACTATCCAACCAGGAGCGAACTCGTAACAATGGTTTTAAAATAGACAAATTTAGATTTAGGAGCGAAATAGGTAAACACTGGTTTGGAAATACTGTAGAGTAGTGGATGAATGGAACAAGTTACCAAACATCATCATTAACTGTAATACGCTGGATA
This sequence comes from Homarus gammarus, assembly GCA_958450375.1. Classification (NCBI taxonomy): domain Eukaryota; kingdom Metazoa; phylum Arthropoda; class Malacostraca; order Decapoda; family Nephropidae; genus Homarus; species Homarus gammarus. The sequence goes on along the minus strand of CAUDMG010002639.1, from coordinate 551,201 downwards.
GCTTCAAACACAGGTTGGATGGATATACGAGCGATAGGGGTTGGGTGTAAATGGGACTGCCCAGTATGGGCCAATAAGGCCCGCTGCAGTTTCCCCATTCTTATGTTCTTATGTGAGGGAGGTGTGAGGGAGAGGACCCAGGTGTAGGGGGTGAGGGAGGTGTGAGGGAGAGGACCCAGGTGTAGGGAGAGAGGGAGGTGTGAGGGAGAGGACCCAGGTGTAGGGGGTGAGGGAGGTGTGAGGGAGAGGACCCAGGTGTAGGGGGTGAGGGAGGTGTGAGGGAGAGGACCCAGGTGTAAGGAGTGAGGGAGATGTGAGGGAGAGGACCCAAGTGTAGGGAGTGAGGGAGAGGACCCAGGTGTAGGGAGTGAGGGAGAGGACCCAGGTGTAGGGAGTGAGGGAGAGGACCCAGGTGTAGGGAGTGAGGGAGGTGTGAGGGAGAGGACCCAGGTGTAGGCGGTGAGGGAGAGGACCCAGGTGTAGGGGGTGAGGGAGAGGACCCAGGTGTAGGGAGTGAGGGAGGTGTGAGGGAGAGGACCCAGGTGTAGGCGGTGAGGGAGAGGACCCAGGTGTAGGGGGTGAGGGAGAGGACCCAGGTGTAGGGAGTGAGGGAGGTGTGAGGGAGAGGACCCAGGTGGCAGGTCAGATGATTCACATTTCACAGCTGGCCGTTCACAACCTGTTCTGGACTATGCCAAACCGCTGTCACTGCGCATTAGTTAGTGTGTGTGTGTGTGCGCACGCGCGTATCTTTCCAGCAAACATTATGCCGGTGTTGTGTTATGGGTGTAGTGCGCCTCATCACCACCAGAGGGACAAAAATAAAACTTTTGTGTTCACTTTCAACAAATTTCCAGGAAAGTCTCGATACCTGAGGCACTGACACTCCCCTTAACCTGACGGAGGCCATGGAGGAGCACTAACACACTTACGTCACTGGATGTACCGTAAGAGAGAGAAAAGAAAAAGATAAGCAAAAACCATATAATGAAACGAGAAATAAATAAGACAAAAGTTACGAAATTATTTAAGACATCGACCACAAATAATGATTCATTAAATAAATAAATAAATAAATAAATAAATTGCCAAAAATAGTCAAAATAAATCAATAAAATATCTCACAGGATAAATAAAAAGAAGACAAATTCACAACAACAAAAAACCAACTGATAAACAAGGATAAAACTAAATTAAACCACACGAACAAAAACACAGAACAAAATCACAAGCAATAACATAAAACACCAACAACATCAAATAAACAATAAAATTCATTAATAAAAAACACGAAAATAAAGTAAGAAATTATAAAGTGAATTTCCTATACATTTATGTGGAGATTAAACCGTATTGGCTTGACCGCTATATACGGGTCACCTTTATACACTAATTAAAGGTGATATATCAGGTGTTAGAAATGGCAATATACTTTTTATACAACCGGTGTGTGTTGGTGTATAGAATGAACGTCTGTATGGTGTGTGTGGGCCATTAAAAATATATAGAATGACTTTATAGAATGGTGAGTGAACGTCAGAGCACCTTTGTTCCACCTGAGCTTAATTAAGAACGAGATATCAGGTGTGGTGAGGACATATTAAGCATCTATTTCACCTGGCTAGCTATCTATGTCTTAATTAAACACACATCTGACACACTCATGCACATACCTGATACACACACACACACACACACACACACACACACACACACACACATGCCTGACACACACACACACACACACACATGCCTGGCACACACACACACACGTGCCTGACACACACACACACACACACACACACACACACACACACACACACACACACATGCCTGGCACACACACACACACACACACACACACACACATGCCTGACACACACATGCCTGGCACACACACACACACACACACATGCCTGGCACACACACACACACACACACACACACACACACACACACACATGCCTGGCACACACACACACACACACACACACACTCAGGGCCGTGGGTCTACCGTTACCAGATACTTTAGCTTTCTCTTGTCCTTATGGCGGGCGTCTTACCTTGGACACAACCTTGACCTACAACTGCCTCCGCCGCCCGTCTGTCCCCGCACACACACACACATGCACACACATCTGGCTTTCTCGAGACCCGACTTTCTGCCCACGTGAGCCTGATGGTATTTCCCAGAGGCGGAATTATCTACCTGTTTGGCCCCGGATAATCTACCTGTCTGGCCCAGGATAATCTACCTGCGTGGTCCTGGATAATCTACCTGCGTGGTCCTGGATAATCTACCTGTCTGGCCCCAGATAATCTTCCTGTGTGGCCCAGGATAATCTACCTGCGTGGTCCTGGATAATCTACCTGCGTGGTCCTGGATAATCTACCTGTCTGGTCCTGGATAATCTACCTCTCTGGTCCCGGATAATCTATATCTGGAGCCGGATAATCTTCCTGTGTGGCCCAGGATAATCTACCTGCGTGGTCCTGGATAATCTACCTGCGTGGTCCTGGATAATCTACCTGTCTGGCCCTGGATAATCTACCTGTCTGGCCCCGGATAATCTACCTGCGTGGTCCTGGATAATCTACCTGTCTGGTCCTGGATAATCTACCTGTCTGGCCCCGGATAATCTACCTCAAAGGGAGAGAGAAGTAGCCAGGAGAGTAGCGAAGATATGAGGCCAGATGTAGATGGACCAAGTGAGAAGCCCATACCTGTGTGTGTTGAGGACAGGTGTGTGTGTGTGTGTGTATCAGGAGGGCAGGTGTGTGTGTGTGTGTGTGTGTGTGTTGAAGAGCCACACAAGGGGAGAGAGTAAGATTGTGTGATTCATGTGTCTTGAGGACGACCTTCCTTACTGCTGCTGCTGTCGACTGATTAACACACACACACACACACACACACACACACACACACACACACACACCTCCTCCATTCCTTCTTCATCTCACCCTCCCTCTTTACCTCTCTCTCATTGTACAGACAGACAGACAGAGAGACAGACAGACAGACAGACAGACAGACAGACAGACTCTCTCTCTCTCTCTCTCTCTCTCTCTCTCTCTCTCTCTCTTTATAAACCCCAAAGGAAGTCATTTCGTCACTCATGTTAGCCAGAGGTCAAAGGTCACACTTCCCTTCACTAGGTCACGTCCCAGTCCCCCAATACCCATATAGGGGATCACTGTAGTATTGGTCCTGTAGGTGAAAGTGATGCGACAAGTAGGTAATGGGACAGGTGAGATAAAAGGTAATTACTAATCTAAAAAAAAAAACACACCTGGATTTGTTTACCATATACTGGATGTATTTACTGACACCACCACCACCACTAACACCACTAACACCACCACTAACACCATCACTAACACCATCACCACCACTAACACCACCACCACCACTAACACCACCACTAACACCACCACTAACACCACCACTAACACCTTCACCACCACTAACACCATCACCACCACTATCACCATCACCACCACTAACACCACCACCACCACCACCACTAACACCATCACCACCACCACTAACACCACCACTAACACCTTCACCACCACTAACACCACCACTAACACCATCACCACCACTATCACCATCACCACCACTAACACCACCACCACCACCACCACTAACACCACCACCACCACCACTAACACCACCACTAACACCTTCACCACCACTAACACCACCACTAACACCATCAAAACCACTAACACCACCACTAACACCATCACCACCACTATCACCATCACCACCACTAACACCACCACCACCACCACCACTAACACCATCACCACCACTAACACCACCACTAACACCATCACCACCACTAACACCACCACTAACACCATCACCACCACTAACACCATCACCACCACTAACACCACCACTAACACCATCAAAACCACTAACACCACCACTAACACCATCACCACCACTATCACCATCACCACCACTAACACCACCACCACCACCACCACCACCACTAACACCATCACCACCACTAACACCACCACTAACACCACCACTAACACCACCACTAACACCATCACCACCACTAACACCACCACTAACACCATCACCACCACTAACACCACCACTAACACCATCACCACCACTAACACCATCACCATCACCACCACTATCACCATCACCACCACTATCACCATCACCACCACACCACCGCCATCATATGTGCTTTATGTACTGTAACTAATAGTAATGACGTAAGCACCAGTGAGGTCTGAAGGGGCTGAGGACACACACACACACACACACACACAAACGGTAATTAATATTTAAAATGAAGACAAGTAAAAATGCTAACCTAAGCTAACCTAAGCTAACCTAACCTAAGCTAAGCTAAGCTAACCTAACCTAACCTAAGCTAACCTAAGCAAACCTAACCTAAGCTAACCTAAGCTAAGCTAAGCTAACCTAAGCTAACCTAAGCTAAGCTAACCTTCCCAAATACTAGTAGTGTGTTTAATCTCGAAGTAAACTTAACATGCTGGGGTGGATAATCTTCATGTGATCAATTTAATAACATGATGAACAGATAACTCCGGCTTATACAAGTGATTTATAACGACACAACCGACGTAGTTAAGTAGTTCTGTCTCTTAACCATGTCGTGGTTTGTTTACTTAAAGGGCTGTAAGGTAACCACGACCAGTGACACTAATGGTAACGTTACACTGGTGAGAGAGAGAGAGAGAGAGAGAGAGAGAGGACTTTCACCAGCACCGTCGTCAGTATGTCGCTTCAATGCCACAGGAAAGAGCAGCGATAAATACCTCAAACCTGTATACCATGTGTGTGTGTGTGTGTGTGTAGTAATAATAATAATAATAATAATAATAATAATAATAATAATAATAATAATAATAATAATTAACGGTTTATTGAAAGAGCTTGGCAGCCAGAAGGCTGAAAATATACAGTTACATATTTGGGGAATGGGTTACGAACTACAAATAATATACAAGTAACATAAGTGATACAAATAAGAAATATAATAACTAAATAGGGAAAAGCTCAAACTACAGTGCATTTCAACATAGTGACAGTGCAAGGAGTAGTATTTACTGGGAGTGAATACACTGGTTTATTACAAGTTATTGATAATTTTTACAATGGTTGGGACTGGGCTGTTCTTATAGCGATCAGTTCGTGCACGTATGGGCTGGATGCGGTTGTGGTGTCGAACAGCAATTCTCGGGCTAGGGATCTAAGGTGGTAGTAGGAGCCGGTGTCGAGGATGGTGTAGAAACTTCTTACCAAATTTGCAGATGAGGTCGTGGTGATGGTCAGTGAGAGTCGAAAGGGTCAGTGTGTTGAGCGCTTCTTGATATGTGGAGTAGGAAGGGGAGAGAATAATCTTGCATGCCCTCTTTTGCACTTGTTCTAGGTGTTTACGTTGTGTGGCATTTAGGGAGGAAAACCAGGTAGGGGAGGCATAGGAGAGCTTGGGAAGTATGAATGTTGTGTAAACACTGAGGAGCTCGGGTGCAGGAACTCCGAGGGACTTGAGTCGGCGGAGGTGGAGACGGAAACTGGAGGATTTGACAACTTCACTGACGTGTGGTTTCCAATTTAGTTTGTTGTCTATGGTGACGCCGAGGAGCTTCGTGGAATCTACAACCTGGAGTGTGTTCGGACCTAAAGTAATGGAAGGAGGTGGGACAATGTCGGAGGAGAGGTTGATGTGCATAACCATGGTCTTGGTATGGTTGATGGTGACATGGTTGTTGGTGGCCCAGTTTTGGAGACTGTTCAATAAATCCTGAAGGGCGGTATAGTCGGGAGCAGAATTGTTGACGCTGATCCCAATGGTGGAGTCGTCGACATATTTCCAGCGAGCAGGGGTTTCTCTTAGGGCATCATTGATGAGCATAAGGAAGCAGAGTGGTCCCATCTTGGTGCCTTGGGGGACGCCACAGGTGAGTGACTGAAAGGTGGAGACAGCCCCTCGGAAGCGTACAGCTTGGCGTCGGTCACTGAGGAAGTCTGTAAGCCATGGTATAAGACTTCTCCGAAGCCCGAGGTCAATAGCTTTGTTGATGATTATATTGTGGTCGACTAGGTCGAATGCTTTAGTGAAATCAATGAAGGCGACAGCTACAGACGTTTTTCGTTTCTCGAGATGGCGGTATATGTAATCGAGAAAGCTGACAAGACAGTGAGTGGTGGAGGAAGTTTTCATATTGCCAAATTGCTGAGGGTCTTTGACTCATGCAATATCAGCGTAAGCCCAGTCGAACACAAAACTTTCACAGATTAGGCTGGGTATTGGGGTGATTGCAATAGGTGTGTGTGTGAAGGTCAGAGATTTCGCCGGTTATCTTAGATCGTTACCATCACCTGTAGAGGCATAAAGAATGACGTACAGCCGGGCCGGTGGAAAGTTGTTTGGACACACTTCCCAGCCTCCCTTAGTCCCTGTTCACCTAGCAGTACAGTAGGTACCTGTTGTAAGTCGAAAAGTTGCGAATTCGTATTCAGGGAAAGTTGTTGGAGCTTCCAATAACTTGCTGACAAAAAACCTATGATCCTTCAGGCTTCTACGCCCTTAACTCATGAGACATAAAGGCAAGCAGGAACTTAGCATGCTTCCCAGATGGGCGCTGTAAACGCTTCTGCACTTCACCTTGCAAAGACGTAAAAGAGTATGTTCTCTGACGAAGGCCATGCAGTGTGTGTGTGTGGGTGTGTGTGGTGAAACGGCGGCAGTTGTCTCCTTACGTAACCCGGGACACGGTATTGTTACAGGCTCAGAGAACAGCTAAGAGGCGACCGACGGTTTGGTGGAGGTCAGTACAGAGTGAACACGAAGCTGTCTGTCTGTCTGGTGGTGTTCTCGTCTATTTTCCCATAAACTACAGTTATTGGTGTGTGTGTGTGTGTGTGTGTGTGTGCCACATGTTGCCATCACCGTTGTTCTGGGTGCCATGCAGGTGACGACAGTGCCAAGGTCAGGGTTAATCTCTCATATCTCTACTAGTCTGATTCACAGTATTGCCAACGATGGAAAAATAAAAATATTATTTCCACAACCGTTGTCAGTGTTGCCAACACTAAGGTCAAAGTTATCAAGGTTGTATTGGCAACAGTGATAAAATTATGACAGGTTAAAAACAGTGTTGCCAGTTGTGCCAAAATAAAGATTAGTTGTCAAGACAATGGTGCCAGTAGTGCCAAGGTCCTGACGAGTTTTTGCTAATTATTTAATAACCTTTAATAACACACACACACACACACACACACACACACACACACACACACACACACACACACCTGGAAACAATTACAGAACTTTAGTAACACAACATCCTGACCGACGCCACATCCCTACACATGACGCCACATCCCTACACATGCTGACTGTACGTAAGGGCACCAATAAAATATACGAACTGTGTACATAGATGTGTACATATAATACATGCATACAATGGGCGTAAATATACACATGAAACTGGCAGACTGTGTTCTCACCAGACAACAGCTGACAGTCAGTCGCTGATATGTGTAAGTACCAGTGAAGTGACTGTGAGTGTGGGGGAGGGGTGGTGAGGGGAAGGGGGGAGGGATGGTGAGGGGAAGGGGGGAGGAAGAGGGAGAGGGAGAGAAGTGAAGAAGAGAAGGGAGAAGAGGAAAAGAGGGTAATGTTGAGGTGGTGAGGGGGAAGAGGTGAGGGGAAGGGAGGAATGGTGGTGAGTGATGGGGTAGGGAGGAGTACTGACGAAGGGTACAGACGGAAGGGAGGAAGGGAGGGAGGGAGGGAAGGAAGGAAGGAAGGAGGGAGGGAGGGAAGGAGGGAGGGAGAGGACACCTTTACTTAGTGTACTCGAGTCCATCAAGAGGAACTTTCTCTGACCTTCTCGACCCCACCTCGACCTTCTCACCTCCCCCCTCAAGATGAGCAAGGGAGGGGGAGAGAAGGGAGGGGGAGAGAAGGGAGGGGGGAGAGAAGGGAGGGGGGAGAGAAGGGAGGGGGAGAGAAGGGAGGGGAGAGAGAAGGGTGGGGGAGAAGAGAGGGGGAGAAGGGAGGAGGAGAGAAGGGAGGGGGGAGGGGGAGAGAAGGGAGGGGGAGAGAAGGAGGGGAGAGAGAAGGGAGGAGGAGAGAAGGGAGGGGGGAGAGAAGGGAGGGGGAGAGAAGGGAGGGGGGAGAGAAGGGAGGAAGGGGGAGAGAAGGGAGGGTGGAGAGATGGGAGGAAGGGGGAGAGAAGGGAGGGGGAGAGAAGGGAGGGGGGAGAAGGGAGGGGGAGAAGGGAGGGGGGGAGAAGGGAGGGGGGAGGGAGAGGGGAGAGAAGGGTGGGGAGAGAAGGGAGGGGGAGAGAAGGGAGGGGGGAGAGAAGGGAGGGGGGAGAAGGGAGGGGGGAGAGGAGGGAGGGGGGAGAGAAGGGAGGGAGGGAAGGAAGGAGAGGGAAGAGAGAATGGGGAGAGGAAGGGAAGGAGAGGGAAGGAAGGTTAGAAAGGATGTAGAGAAAAATGCAGAGAATAATAAACGAAAGCAATAAGAAGAAATGAGGAAATGAGAGAGAGAGAGAGAGAGAGAGAGAGAGAGAGAGAGAGAGAGAGAGAGAGAGAGAGAGAGAGAGAGAGAAAAAACAGCGCTCAGGAGGTGGAAGAAAGTGATAAAGGAGGCACAAGAGAGGAGTAAGAGAGACAGACAGACAGAGAGACAGACAGACAGAGAGACAGACAGACAGGAAGCAGCAGTGTGCGTGAATAAGAATGATGGTGATGTCGAGTGGCTGTCTTAGTTCAGGGTGAGGGGGTGGTGATGGGTGAAGGAGGGGGTGGTGATGGGTGAAGGAGGTGGTGGTGGTGATGGGTGAAGGAGGTAGTGGTGATGGGTGAAGGAGGTGGTGGTGGTGGTGGGTGAAGGAGGTGGTGGTGGTGGTGATGGGTGAAGGAGGTGGTGGTGGTGATGGGTGAAGGAGGTGGTGGTGGTGGTGGGTGAAGGAGGTGGTGGAGGTGGTGGTGGTGATGGGTGAAGGAGGTGGTGGTGGTGATGAGTGAAGGTGGTGGTGGTGGTGATGGGTGAAGGTGGTTGTGGTGGTGATGGGTGAAGGAGGTGGTGGTGGTGATAGGTGAAGGAGGTGGTGGTGGTGGTGGGTGAAGGAGGTGGTGGTGGTGATAGGTGAAGGAGGTGGTGGTGGTGGTGGTGATGGGTGAAGGAGGTGGTGGTGGTGGTGATGGGTGAAGGAGGTGGTGGTGGTGGTGATGGGTGAAGGAGGTGGTGGTGGTGGTGGTGATGGGTGAAGGAGGTGGTGGTGATGGGTGAAGGAGGAGGTGGTGGTGATGGGTGAAGGAGGTGGTGGTGATGGGTGAAGGAGGTGGTGGTGATGGGTGAAGGAGGTGGTGGTGGTGGTGGTGATAGGTGAAGTAACCCACCACCAGCACCACCCACCTCTCGCTTCCACGTAACATTAAAACTGTATTTCAGAACATATATTTTTTCCCTCTCCTCTGTATTACTTCCTTGTTCTCTTTTTTCCTTCTTTCTCTCTCTCCTTGTTCTCTTTTTTCCTTCTTTCTCTCTCTCCTTGTTCTCTTTTTTCCTTCTTTCTCTCTCTCCTTGTTCTCTTTTCCTCTCTCCTTGTTCTCTTTTCTCTCCCTTCTCTCTCCTTGTTCTCTTTTTCTCTCCCTTCTCTCTCTCCTTGTTCTCTTATTCTCTCTCTTCTAATTCACGGTTCCTACCCCCCCCCCCCGCCTCCCCCTCACATTCTAGGTAGGTAACTTCTCAGTCTCTCACCTCCTGATATTATTATTATCTCTTCTTCTCCTTCGTCTCTGCTTCATCATTATTATTGTGTGTTGTTCCTGTCTCCAACCCCACCCACGTATCTCAGGTGAGTATCTCAGGTGAGTATCTCAGGTGAGTATCTAAGGCGAGAAGAACAGGTACACACTCACACAGGTAGTACATCTGAGTAAAACACACACACACACACACACACACACACACAGGTCCTAAGGTAATGGATACAAACACAGTCATCAAGATTAAAGTCAATCAATCTTTATCAAAATATTCCTCATCCCGGTTTAATATATTCCTCATCATCCCGGTTTAATATCCCTTCTCCTCCCAGTTTAATATATTCCTCATCATCCCGGTTTAATATCCCCCTTCCCCCCCTCGGGCGATAACCTCTCCTCTCTACCTCTCACATATTTTCTCAGCTGTGTCCTCAAAATTCTCTTCTTATCATAAACTAAACGACTAATGATAGGTTTAGTTTTGTCTGTTTTACTGTAAGTGATGCAAAGTTTAGTCTGGGTTTAGGTTTTATTTGTGGGGAACTGAATAATAATAATAGCAATGATAATGATAATAATGATAATAACGATAATAATAATAATAATAATAATAATAATAATAATACAATGAGAAAAAACTGCATTAAAGGTGTACCAAGAATTGTGTAGTGCGGAGGCAATGTTACCTTCACCATCCGTAACACTACCACACACTATACTGTAGCTTATGGTGAGGAATGTGGTGAGGGAGGTTATGGTGAGGAGGTATGGTGATGAGGTATGGTGAGGGTGGGTATGGTGAGGGGGGGTTATGGTGAGGAGATATGATGAGGAGTGTGGTGAGAGTGGGTATGGTGAGAAGGTATAATGAGGAGGGTATGGTGAGGAGTGTGGTGAGGGGATATGGTGAAGGGGGTATGGTGAAGGGGGTTATGGTGTGGGTATGGTGAGTATATGGTGAGGGGTATGGTGAAGGAGAAAGGGTTAAATTATCATCCTCAAGGGGTTAAAAATCATCGTCCTCAAAGGGGTTAAACCATCGTCCTTAAAGGCTAAATCATCGTCCTCAAAGGGGTTAAACCATCGTCCTTAAAGGCTAAATCATCGTCCTCAAAGGGGTTAAATCATCGTCCTTAAAGGCTAAATCATCGTCCTCAAAGGGGTTAAATCATCGTCCTTAAAGGCTAAATCATCGTCCTCAAAGGGGTTAAATCATCGTCCTTAAAGGCTAAATCATCGTCCTCAAAGGGGTTAAATCATCGTCCTTAAAGGCTAAATCATCGTCCTCAAAGGGGTTAAACCATCGTCCTCAAAGGGTTAAAAATCAATATCCTCAATTATCAAATATGGAAAAATTACATGTTTTTCTAAATACTAAAATGATAAGTAACTCAAACACATTAATTAATACAGAAACGGGGTAATGTGGCTTCACTTGTGAGTCATCCTTCTTCTCCTTACTGTCCACATCATTCTCACTACCAGTCGCGTCCTTCACATATCTCCAACCAATTGTGTTTTTTAGAGAATTCCTGAAGGATTCATTATTATTATTATTATTATTATTATTATTTATTATTATTATTATTATTATTATGTCGAGGGCGATTATTAATTGTTTATATTTTTTCAGATATTTTTTGTAGTACAATGTAAAACAAGGAGAAGAGAAGAGAAGAGAAGAGAAGAGAAGAGAAGAGAGGGTAATGCCACTCTGTAATAACCACACCCTCACCCCAACATTACCCCCGCCATAAATAACACACGAGTGAGCAAGCTGGGATGATCAAGGCGATACACCTGTTGTACCTGGCGACGCAACACAACTCTTGATCTTTTATTGTCCATAGTTATTATCCACGTCCAGCGGGGGAGAGGCGTCGTGCAGGGTAGTATTCTGTCTCCCGTATTAGTCCTTTACATCTCATTAACGTCGTCTCGTCATCTTGTTTGTCGTTTACTCTTAACCTGACGACTCGATTACTTTCTCATTAGTGGAGAGTCGTTGCCGAGTGGCCTTTGGGAATTGATGTACACAAATATAAGGGTTGTGATTGGTCTCAGGTCCTGACGCGCTACATGTCCAGGCTTACAGATGACACCATTCACCCTTTGTTATGGTAATAGAAGATAATATGGTAAGATTTAGGCAAGATTCCAGCGTGCCTAACACAAAGAGGATCAGGAGGTGTCGCGGGTCCTGCTGGTGAAGAACATTCCTGGGATGACGACAACAGCCCAGCCATGTTCCTCTCACTCAAATGGGGCATTATTGACAACTGATGATGCCCTCTTGCCAATGCCCTAGCGAAAACACACACACACACACACACACACACACACACACACACACACACACACACACACACACACAGTTTCACCTCAACAGTACATGCCAGTGAGTGAGTGTTGGGTAGGTGAGGTGACACAGCCAACTTACCCACGTCACGGACTACTGGTCTCCAGGTGAACGAAACCAGTGACACCTGACCTCAACCATGATGAGCATCGTAAAGGTGTGGAAAGGAAGAAAGTTTCCACAGAAGAGAGGGCGCTGAGGGCTGCTGGCAGTCTGACCGACAATAACTTTCTGACTTGTAGTTTCACAACCTTCATAATCTGTCATTGTGAACATTATCATTATACACCAGACGAGTTCGGGGAATATTACGGAATCGCGGGCGTATCTATGATGGCTGGATCTCCTTCCGGTGGTTCAGTAGCTGGGAAGAGTTAGGAAATAAGTGTTCTTCAATATTTATAACCAGGAGATGTATCGCATGTTCGACTTCATGCAAACACATATATACCTAGCATCTAGTTCCTTGTATGTCACGCACACCTGACAAACACGGAGGTGGAGATGTTAATTAAGGAGTTATAACGAGGCTTTACCTGGCGGCACGAAGCTGCAAGACATGAGCGAAAACTCGGAGAGTGTCACCAGCCAGCCATGACTCACTCACGCACTCTCACCCGCCCGTGACCAGTGTACGCCCACTCACTGCCTACTTACTTACCCCACTCACTCGTAGCCCTTATCTAAACACTCCACCCACCATCTTTCTCCCACACTCACAACCCAACACCCGCCAAGTTGAGATACTTTTCCAAAATATTCACTCTTACAACACAACGCAACACAACACAACACACTTCACGTACGCACTCATGCACTGTCCACACACACACACGGCCCACTCACACACACGGCCCACTCACACACACAAACGGCCCACTCACACACACAAACGGCCCACTCACACACACACACTGCCAGCATCTCATTCATACTCTCCCTCCCTCGGCCTCTCCACAGGTAAGATCTTTAAGTCACACACACATACAGGTAAGGTATCCAGTGGACCCATTACCTGTGACAACACCGCCACCCCTTACTCATTACCTCATTCCTACCACAACCCATTATTCCTACCACAACCCATTATTCCTACCACAACCCATCATTCCTACCACAATCCATCATTCCTACCACAACCCATTATTCCTACCACAATTCATCATTCCTACCACGACACATTATTCCTACCACAACCCATCATTCCTACCACAACCCATCATTCCTACCACAATCCATCATTCCTACCACAACCCATTATTCCTACCACAACCCATTATTCCTACCACAACCCATTATTCCTACCACAACCCATCATTCCTACCACAACCCATTATTCCTACCACAACCCATTATTCCTACCACAATTCATCATTCCTACCACAAACAGTACACTATCATGCTAGAAGGAGGAAGCTCTGTGTGTGTGTGTGTTGAGGTGTTGTAGTGGAGTAAACAAGGGTGTAGAAGGGAGGTGTAGCAACGGCCTTGTTCCCACAACCCACCGCCTTCCCTCAAACATTTACTCTACACACACACACACATACAACCACTCACACACACACTCACACTCACACACACACACACCTCTGAACAGTGCGCCTGCAAGTACACTCAGGTACGGCTGCTCTCTGAGACTGTTGCTGCAGATAGTGATGATGATGATGATGATGATGATGATGAAGACGGCTCTCACTATCCACAGCAGTTTAAAAAAAAGATGATTCACACACTGCCTGGTCTCCTCCTTCTGGTGGGAGTGAGGGCGTTGGTAGCCTCTGTCAGGGCCTCCTGCTGGTGGGCGTGAGGCTGTGAGGGCGGTGGTAGCCTCAGTCACGTGGTCAGCACCGCAGCGGCGTAGTTCCGACCGTGGCGAAGTTGTTACACCCGGTGAGAATCTTAACGGAACCACGACGGCGTAGCTGACGGTGTGAGAAGCTTCCTGGCGGTGAAGTTGACATTGAAAGAACCTTACGAGATGTGTAGAGGTTGAAGCTGACGTGAGAAGCTTCCTGACGGTGTAGCTGACGTGAGAAGCTTCCTGGCGGTGAAGTTGACATTGAAAGAACCTTACGAGATGTGTAGAGGTTGAAGCTGACGTGAGGAGCTTCCTGACGGTGTAGCTGACGTGAGAAGCTTCCTGACAGTGCAGCTGACGTTGTGAGAACCTTCCTGACGATGGACATGACTACTAAGAACAGCAAACCTAACCTAACCTTGATAAACAATGATATAAAACAATAGTGGGATTTTGTCCTACTTTGCACTTTAACAGGGAAGATTTTGTCCAAAGAGGCTTTTGTCCGAGCTCAACGATCCTAACCGACCTCTAACCACCTCCCCCTCCCCCCAGGCCTCCACACCTGATCATAATTAGCCATGGTGGCCGACAGGTAAACGAGCCGTGACCCCAAGTAATTAGAAGAGCTGTTTGCGTCTGTTTATACCCAGAGAGAGAGAGAGAGAGAGAGAGAGAGAGAGAGAGATACTATTTTGCTGGAATCCAGCAATGATACAATGATATGAGTTATTAAGGATGTCACCTTCGTTGGTGAGCTCTGAGGTGGCTAAAGAGGCCGATACGGGACCGGCAGGGCCGTCCACAGATGTTGCACGTGTGGGGGGCTACATGTAATGCGGGAGGAGCGGAGGCAGCGTCTTTCTGGTGCTGGCGCTTGTCTGCTTCGTTATGCAGTAGGGCTAACTCGAAGGGTTTGACACCTCGTGTGGTGCTCCTCCAAGCGTTACGGTGTGGAGTGATCGTCTCCCAGGTGAGGGGGTCGATTTGGCGCTTTTTTCAGGTTTGTCTTAAGACTATCCTTACACCTTTTCCGTTGTCCGCCAGCGTTACGTTTACTGTTCTCTTGTCATCCCAGCGAACCCAGAGGATGGAACGTAGACTATGTTGGTGAAAGTTTTCAAGTGCCACAAAGATATAAGTAACACAAGGCGATGATACCTGTCACACTCCCTCCTGCTGCCCAACACACCACACCACAGCACAACACAACACAACACAACACAGGTATCATCGCTCCAGGTATTATTCTCCTTCACTCTTATTACACAAAAGATCAACATGGCCGCCGTATAGGTAAAACTTTGAGTGTCTATTAAAAAAAATGTTTCTGGGGTGTTTGTATGGTCTTCCTGGTGCTGAGCGAGGGAGCGAGAGGTAGTTCAGACCGAAAGGTAAATTTAATAAGGAAAGGCGATAATATTGCCGATAAACAGGTCGGTAGTCACAGAAATGGCGGGATATCTTACTGTAAATTGGATCAGTCTATCGTGAATTTCCTGAACTTAGAGAAATACGCAAAAAATAAATAAAAAAATGTGTGGTTTATGATGTAAAGTCCAGCCACCTCTGTAAGGACACGGTGGGCTCCTCAACAGCCACTTGACTGCGGTGTGACCATCGCCCGGGTCACACCTCGGCTTCCTCCACACACACACACACACTCTCACGGGAAGCAACTCTCTCTCTCTTACAAAGTTACAAGATAAAAATAAACATATTCGTGTCTCTGGGAGTCACTTGTTGCAGTGAAGAAACATATAAGCTCACACTAGATGTAAAACACACACACTAAAGTGCTACACGTGCCACTTACCTGTGTGAGTGATGAGCAGAGTGGCCAGGTGAGGCAGCTGCAGTGTTACATTACTCACCTGTAAAGAAAAAAAATCATCTTTAACTCATTTACGGTATTGATACAGGTGTTATTATTACGTAATTGGCGTGCAGGTGTAACGAAGTATAAGGAGCGGATGGCCCTAAAAAAATCTTACTTTTGTAAATTGCTACATAACTGACAGCTAAAACTCTCCCTGACAGCCGGAAACTACTGCTGGTTACACACTATAAATAATTCCACTCCTGATCCACCACCCCCCCCCCTCCCCCTACCCTCTTAACAAGTGGAGAAAGGGAAGGAAAGGGAGGTGAGGGAAAGGGAAGGGAGAAGATGAGGGAGGGGAGGGAAGTGAGAGAAGGGAATGAAGGGAGGGAAGTGAGAGAAGGGAATGAGGGGAGGGGAGGGAGGGGAGGAAAGTGGAGGTGATGGAAGGGAAGAAGAGGGAGGTGAAGGGAAGGGGAGGTGAGGAAGGTGAAGGGAGTAAGTGAAGGGAAGGGGAGAGGGAAGGAAAGGGAAGTGAGGGAAGGGGGAGGGGGTATAATCTCACACCTAGACCAGAACACAATCAGAAAAGTTGTATTCAAGCAGCACCTCACGTTCAGGACCCGACATTTACGAGGCAGTGTGAAGACCTTTAACCCCGGGTGCTGAACGTCCTCCTACCACCTGAAGCTCACCTGAAGCTCACCTGAAGCTCTACTATAACAACACGAAGAACAACACAGACTAAAAAGAATAACACGAATAAAATAAAGATCTGTTGAAATAATACAAACTTCAAGGAGTCCATCAAGTAGAGATTTTTCAAGGGTAATTTAAGTAATTAATACATATATATTTAATGATATGTATTAGGCATTTTAATATACCACAACGTTGAGAGTTAATGTCATTTTCTTATAAAGTATTAAGGAATAAATCAACAGTGAGATATTTAAGAGGTTATTTAAAACACAGCTTCTGTCTCTTCAGCAGACGAGGAGCTCCGGGTAGTTAAGTAAATTGGGTATGTCTGTTTGGTTGGCCGCCCTCTTAGTTCTAGCCCAGGTTGGTGTGGCTACTGACGATACCAACTGTTGGCTGATTCAAGACGTCACAGGTAGGCGTTCATGGCCGGGCCCTTGTAGCTTCAATTCCATATCGAAAAATATCAACATTAATCACCATTACTCTAAAGGAGGCAACGTGGATGAAGAAGATACCACCACAAGAGATGAAGCGAACACTAAACCACGATAAGTAAGAACAAGGAACACTGAAACATATGAACATTCACAGAACATATTTAGAATCTTATAATGTTTCCCCTCCACAGCAAGGATTCCAAGGGGCCGACCAGAACACAAAGCGGACTTAACACACTCCTAGCCCCACAGCTCACCAATGAAAGTGTTCTCGTTGGATGATCGCCATACTATTCCGAGTGACAGCTAAATACTAAAGTTGAAGTACTACGACAGTCTCCCTAAATGATGAGTAATGATTTACCGTCTTGGTGGATTAGTTTTTCTCAAGTTTGTGATGAGTTTACCAGTGGTTGAGGCGGTAACATGTCGTCGCCTCTTGGTACATGACATTCCTTGCCTCTGATTAAAGCCGCTCCTGTGTTGTTGTTTTTGTGTGTGTGTGTGTGTGTGTGTGTGTGTGTGTGTGTGTGTGTGTGTGTGTGTGAGTGGGTTTTTTTTCCTCGATAATATGACTGTCCGTGAGGAGGTAGTGCGTCATTACCTTTCCTATTACGACTACCTGTGAGAGCTGTGAAGGTACAGGTGGACTGACAGTACCTGGTGAGGGAGGTGTTGTTCTACACTACCTGGGCGCTGGCACTGAACTGAGACATTTAACAGATTCGAATAAACTAAGTGATGAGGAGGGTGAGGCACTTAACATATGAGGAGGGTGAGGCACTTAGCATATTCTTACCCAAATAAGTAGGAGAGATTCTAAAGATTAATTGATCTATCAGACGCAGAAATATTCGGGGAATGTTAAGAGTGTGGATGAGGCCGTGTTTCTGCTGGACGAGTTATTTATGACCAATTATCCTGATTTGGGAGAATATCTGGCGGTGTTTCTCGCTTACGTAGACACTTAATATTGGTACACACTTTATCAGGTAGAAACGGAGAAGGTGACCATGGACCTGCTTGACGGCTGGCACACCTAACTGGAGTTCCTGTCAACTTACAATTGTTATAAATGATGATGAGGTACTGTAATTAGCTCTCATTACGTCATGTGTTGGTGATAGTGGTGATGGTGGTGGTGGTGATGGTGGTGATTTAGGAGGTGCACCATTTGTGATTTTTTAATTAGTTTACCCACACACACACACACACACACACACACACAAACACCATTCCTAATTTATTTACCTGTACACGTGTGGTTACTGTTCAAGGTGTTCAGTATATCTTTATGAACTAAGGCGGAGATGTTTCAGGAGTCATCACACCAGCAGCACTTGACTCAACTGTCAGCTCGTGGTATAAGAACTTCAGGTACATTACTGTTAGGAGCAGGGAACCTCTCTGACATTTCTTAAAGGTTGTCATTTGTTACTTTAAAATCGGTTTATTTTTCCAACATTATTTTTCAATGACTTGGATAAGATATTTCTATTTATACTTACAAAATTGTTAATAGTTTTTTCAGCCAAATAATATTTTTTAGTAGTTTATCTTCGTGTACTGTATAACTAGACAAGGTGATAAGTACCAAGCTGCGTCTTAGAACAGAGATAATGGTAAGTGACTGTAGTGAAGATGATGTCACGTCGCCTTAGTTAAACATCATAATATTTACCGCCTTTCTTAAGCTGGTACGTGAAAACATCTTAGAATTCGAGTAAATTTGTTTATATCACAGAGGGTGAAACCTGCCCTCCCGTGTGTTAGTTTAATATTTAACAGGTTTACCTTCGTCGCCACTACAGTCTGTGTGGTTTTTGTAATGAAAATATTTGCCACTGACTAACTATACCGAGGTGTGGAGGTGGACCTTCAGTTACGAGAACCTTAAAGCTCGAACCTTAATAATAATGTATATTAATTAATCTGGTGTACTTAAAGCCGTCGGATTTGCAAAACGAGAAAATAATTAAAGTTGAAGAAGACTTAAGTTCATCATCTTTCAAATACGTAGTCACTCAAAAAAAAAAATATACAAAATTGTGTTGAAAAAATGTGACACAACAGATGAAGGATTTTGACAACCCTACCGAGACAAGAGGAGTCACAGTGTTCATTGTGAAACTCATCGATCACCCCGAGTAGAGATAATTGTTTGGAGTGACTGTAGATGACAAACACTACAATAATTACTTCATTATCAAGTTAAAGTTAATTATCTTGATCTATATTATAACTACTAAAGAAATCATAGACTTTTCACCACCATCTGTATCCTATGGTGCCAAGTCTCTCCACGCCCCTACCCTCCCCTACACCACGTCCCTCTCTCCCTCCCTCCTTCCCTCCCTCCTTCTCTCTCTCCCTCCCTCCTTCCCTCTTTCCCTCCCTCCTTCCCTCTCTCCCTCCTACACATGCTAACTCTATGCCAGTGTGTATAGTGATGTGACCTTAATAACTACAACATCTAAAGTAATGTTATGAAATTTAAAGTTATATATATATATTTTTTGAAACGTAAAATCTAGCTATAATGTTTTGTATAATTGAAATAATAAACTGTTGTATTTTATTAACATAGCTATTCAACCTTAGTTTCGTCTTGTCCGTCAGCAGTCAGGAGTTAAAAATTATCCTCATTCTTGCAATTATGAACGAGCATCACTGTCCTAGAAACGTATTTTAGGAATATCTTTTACCACACACACACACACAAGTATGAAGGGAGGAAAAAGAGGCAGAACTGCGTGTTGGTATAACGCCGCTGTAAGCCACCAGACACCAACGGTCACGCAGTCTAGACAGTGGTCACACACCCCTCCTCCTTCAGGATTTCCTCACTTATAACAGTAGCACCTTCTGTAGATTTCATTTATACACACCACCCGCCATGACGTCACACATGTAAACAAACCTTCTCTCCTGTTGTTGTTTGTATTATGTTAGTGACGTAATAACCCGCCATGACGTCACAAACATCCTCTCCCGCTGTGGCTTTTGCATATTAATGACGTAATAACCCATGACGTCACACATGTAAATAGATCGTCCTTCAGTCAGACGTCATCTTCAAGGACCACCTCAAGCACCTGACTCTCAAGATTCAAGACCACAATGTGCCTGATTTTCAAGATTTTCAAGGAATTTATTTAGAAGACCATACACAGGTAAAGTATTTTCTTGTTGATTAGTTCCACATATACATACATACATACAGACATACAAATACATACATACATATACACAAATACATACATACATACATACATTACACGAAAGCGCTTGGTTACTTCGTGTTTTCTTTTTCCTTGTGGTTATCAGCATATACATATATATATACACAAATACGTACATACATACATACATATACATACACACAAACAAATACATACATACATACACAACATGCGTGTATACACTTCACTAGAGTTAAGGTATCATCCCAAAATAACGATAAGGCCGAAAGAAGCAATCTATAGAGAGAAATTTCCAACCTTATGAGTACCTCGTGTGACCCCCCCCACAGGTGATGTATTGACTAAGTTATTTTACCAGTCTAGGCTTTACCTACAGTACACTCTATACCAAACAACACACCTGGTCTTTTCTGAGGAATTTCTAGCTTACTATGATCAAGTTAATAAAAATAAAATAAGCATCTTTCTCGAGTTGTACCTTGAGGCATGATAACGGTAGCTCCTCGTAGGGTTGTCAGTCGATTCTTGTCTCTCTCTCTCGGGATACGTACACCAAGATATTTTATTGTGATAAACTGTGTAAGAATGAAACCTAACTGGGCACAGAGGACAAGGCCAGGTGAGGGAGCCTTACACGTACACTGGAGGATTAACAGTGAGCTGGAGGGGGCGACGTGTGAGGTGGTGGTGCATTGTCCAACTCAGGTAAAAAATATGTCTTCGTCATTTTCAGTATTTTTCTTGGTTGTGCTCGTCAATACTCACGGTGGGGGGGGGGGGGGGGGGCGAGCAATCTAAAGTGTGACTGGGAGCGAGTGACGACACCACCTCACACACACACACAGGTATAGTAAAAATCGATCCTAGGAAGTTGATGACTCATTAGTATAAGAAAGAGGTATTTTATCCAGGGTCATAGATACATGTAGAGAACACTCTGTGGTATGTGTGGGGTAACATGAAGAAGGGTCAGGCCGCCAGCAGCCTTGGCGCGCCTCGGACAGTGTAAACAACTCACCTTGCACCGACCTTCAAGAAGTTTGCGTCGCCGTCCAAGATAGATTTTCAACCAAGTCTATTTTCCCCTGCTTCTATTACCTCAGCCGCCATTAATCATGACAAGTCAAGGTAAAAGCTCCACTTCCACTTTACTTCTGTTTCCCGCATTATGAGTCTTTCGTACTGACGATACCTCAATTTCTTTTTTTTTCCGTGAGAGAGAACCAGTCATGACACCGTTACCAAAGCGACCGTCAATCAAGCAACTGAGAATGGAAAGTTAATCCATCATACGTGTTAAAAGTCAGTTTTTATCACAATCAATCGCCTAGTTGATTAAAACGTTCGTGTAATTTAAGCTTAATAAGTGTCAGGTTTACCTCAGGACACGTTTATCTGGTGGACATGACGAGTTTTTATCTGCAACATGGTATAGGACAGGATGTTGTTGCCTTGAGTGCCTCGACCAGGTGACACAGTCTTATCTCGCTTGGAATGTTACTAGTCTTTGTTGTGATGGTAAAACATGGCTTAAGTCACCAGCACAAACTCGCCGCAAGATGCCACAAACAAGACCTAACTTTACATTTATAACGATTTCACAATCCTCTAAACTCGTCTGCGTTAAGTGAGAGACGTTTATTTATTTATTTCAATTGTCTTTTATTTAACAATTCTGAATAAAAACTTCCACACGTAATGTTATCTCCACACATACACCGTAAATATAAGAGAATGACGCAGAATTTAAATGGTTATATTATTTAAATCTGGAAATGCTTTTTGGACGATCCTGTGTATAAAACCCACTTACCAAACCCTCACACGCAGTACCTCTACACCTGCCTACACCTGCCCCGGACATTAATTAACAAATCTAATGAACCTTATATGCCCAGTCGCCTGCACTTATACCTGGTACAGTTACTGGTGTGTTTTGTGAGATGTGGCAACTCTGTGTTCGTTTATGTCTAGCATCCTTAGTCTGAACGCTATTACGAGGTTCCTTAGAGCCATTCCGGGAGTTTTAATACCATGTAAACAAATACAAAGGTGCCACATTTCACAAAACACACCAACCACTGTACCAGGTATAAGTGTAGGCGAGTGTACCTGGTCAATGTTGTTTACCATCAACGACCGAACGTATACAAATCCGAATGTCGTACTAGAGTTAAAAGTTATCGTTACTTCCGCCACTCTAAAGAACACCAGTTAAACTTCTTATCCCCGGTGAGCTTATGCTTGGCTTATTAAAGATCCTAATGATGTTTCCTATTACATATCCTAGTATCCTACACCGTATTAAGTAAAAAAAAGGACTTGCTTAGGTTTTCCCCGTGTTTGGAGAAGCAATGTCAAAGGGGTCACACCATCCTCGTGCTGTCACAGTGGCGCAATGAGGATCACGGTTTATCTATACGACCCACACATCACAACACACGCGTCAGTTCGTCTCTGTCAATATCCCCCCCTCCACTTTTGAAACGCTTAACCCCTTGAGTACTGTAACAAGCCAGAGTACAGTGTTATTGTACTCAAAGGAATTAACCAATTAACCATCGTATTTTAGGGGATAAAATATTGTACTTGAGGGGTTAGTTAAGTCGTTGTACTCATGGGTAAAAATATCTTATTCTATTGGGGGATTTATAGTACTCAGGGGGAAGATACGTACTCAAGGGGAAGATACGTACTCAAGGGGAAGATACGTACTCAAGGGGGTTAATATTGATTCTAGCCAGCCTTCACCACCTCCACTATGACAATATGTTACTAATTTATGAATGTAAATAAAAGACATTAGTGAACAACGAATATAATGTATTGTTGTTATTAACAGTAAGTAAACAAACACCCCAACCACACGAAGAACGTGGTTTAAGGGACGTGGTTTATATGACGTGGTTTACGGATGTGGTTTACGGGCGTGGTTTACGGGCGTGGTAGAGTAAAGACAGCTAGCAGGTGGTAGTAGTAGATGAGTAGAGAGTAATTATGGTTCCTCTATGGTATAATTTTGTCTAAAAACATTCAATTTTGTGCACTGATCCACTAATACCTAACCTAACCTAACCTAACCTAACCTTAACCTAACCTAACCTTAACCTAACCTAACCTAACTTAACCTAACCTAACCTAAGCCGAGCTGCGTAATGTTCACAAAATGACATCCGCCATCACCTTGTAGTTCTCGCCATGGCCACCAGGAGTCAATGACCTCTGGGGTACAGAACACACACACACACACACACACACACACACACACACCTCAGTACATTTTGACAACTTTTATAAACTGGTTAAGGGGCCATTAGGTTAGTAGGTAGGGATGTCTGTCTGTCTGTCTGTCTATGTCTGTCTGTCTGTCTGTCTATGTCTGTCTGTCTGTAACCCCGCACTCTAACTCATGAAACTCAGGTAAGATACAGCTAACGAGTCCTTGAAATATCTCTCAACTCTCACCTGTATCTCACCCCCCCCTCCTCTCCCTACTACCCCCTCCCCTTTCTCTTCCACTCCCCCTCCTCTGCTCACCCCCCCCCCCTCCTCTCCCTACTACCCCCTCCCCTTTCTCTTCCACTCCC
>CAUDMG010002639.1:470000-522500 GCA_958450375.1 Homarus gammarus | reverse complement strand
ACGACCTCTTAGTACCTCACACACGACCTCTTAGTACCTCACACACGACCTCTTACTACCTCACACACGACCTCTCAGTACCTCACACACGACCTCTTAGTACCTCACACACGACCTCTCTACCTCACACACAACCTCTTAGTACCTCACACACGACCTCTTGGTACCTCACACACGACCTCTTGGTACCTCACACACGACCTCTCAGTACCTCACACACAACCTCTTAGTACCTCACACACGACCTCTTACTACCTCACACACGACCTCTCAGTACCTCACACACGACCTCTTAGTACCTCACACACGACCTCTCAGTACCTCACACACAACCTCTTAGTACCTCACACACGACCTCTTACTACCTCACACACGACCTCTTGGTACCTCACACACGACCTCTCAGTACCTCACACACAACCTCTTAGTACCTCACACACGACCTCTTACTACCTCACACACGACCTCTCAGTACCTCACACACGACCTCTTAGTACCTCACACACGACCTCTCAGTACCTCACACACGACCTCTTGGTACCTCACACACGACCTTTTGACCTACTCGTGTGGTTCCAAAACACAAATATACTCCTGCTTCTTTTGCCAGAGAGAGAGAGAGAGAGAGAGAGAGAGAGAGAGTAGTAGTAGTAGTAGTAGTAGTAGTAGTAGTAGTAGTAGTAGTAGTAGTAGGGGAAGTGGACACCAGGGAAGTAAATAAGATCCGTAGGGCCATTACAACAGATCGGCAGCACTGCCAAAATGACATGTTGCAGCAACTATTGCTGCAGGTTCCAGAAAATTTGACAAAAAAAGTAGCTATAGCGCAGGAGGTGGGCGCCTCGAACTGGTTAACTACGTTACCGATAAGGGCAAATGGTTTCAGCCTTAACAAACAAGAATTTACAGATGCCATTGCTCTAAGGTACGGTTGGCCAGTAGATGGTTTGCCCTCCCAATGCGTGTGTGGCTCTTCCTATGACGGCGATCACGCCATGGTCTGCAAGAAGGGGGGCTTCATATGCATGCGGCATGACGAGGTAAGGGATCTCACAGCAAATATGTTGAAGGAAATCTGCCGGGACGTCATGGTAGAACCGACCCTCCTTCCACTGGATGGTGAGATCTTCCAACACAGGACTTCAAACACATCTAACGAAGCCCGTGTGGACGTCAGTGCTCGAGGATTCTGGACGCGGGGACAGCGAGCTTTCTTCGACATCAGGATTTTCGATCCCATGGCCACTTGTCACCGTAACCTAGCTCTCGATGCTGCACATAGGAGGAACGAGAACGACAAGAGAAGGGCATATGGGGAGAGAATTCAAAACGTTGATCAAGGCAGCTTCACTCCTCTAGTGTTCACAACCTCTGGTGGGATGGGCCCAAGTGCAAGATGTTTCTACGCCAGACTCGCGGAGGTGATCTCCGAACAGAAGCAGCAGCCCAGAAGTTATGTTACAGCATGGATGAGATGTCGACTGTCCTTCTCTCTCCTTCGGTCGGCTTTGCTCTGCCTCAGGGGAACGAGAGCTTCTGCCCCTACTTCGACAACTGCTGCAGATATTGACTATGAGGCTACAGTCACTGAATGCCGCATAGATCTGCGGCTCAACTAATTTAACACAGATAGGATAGCTTATTATGTATTAGGGTATTTAATATTAAGGTAAATAAATGGTGGCGAAGGTGTGGCTATTGGGGGAGGCTGGAGGCCACGTTTAAAAAAAAAAAAAAAAAAAAAAAAAAAAGTAGTAGTAGTAGTAGTAGTAGTAGTAGAGACACGCTCGTCAACACCTATGCCACAGTGCCAATAACTGTGCCAAGCGAGTCTAGGAAGTAAGAGAGGGAGTCAAGGCCAGGCTGAGCTGCGTGTTTTAGCTCAGGGATAAAACTCTCTCTCTCTCTTACTCACTCACTCTCTCTCTCTCTTTACAATATTTTCTCTCTTTCTCTCTCTCTCTCACTCTCAATACGAAATGGTGACCAAGAAAGCGCGTTTTAGGTCACCAAATGGAAGAAACATTGACCAGAACTATATGGTTAAATGGCTTTGGTTAATGACAATGTAGTACCTAGGTTGTGTTGATATATTGAGAGTACAGTATTTAATGAGTAGTGAGGTTAATGGTATATATATATGGATAGATGGATACAATAATGGATAATGTCATTCCATCATTCGTATTCATTATCCTCAAATAAATGATACCTGAAAATGTGTGTGTGTGTGTGTGTGTGTGTGTGTGTGTGTGTGTGTGTGTGTGTGTGTTTGCTCGCGTCATCCTTCAGAAAAAAAAACATCCTGAGAGTGGGTACTTCCCTGCTTGGTACTTCCCCGTGTACTTCCCCAACACTGAAAGAACAACTTCCCCGCCACAGCCAAAAGCCCCAGTATGCTTGTTATTTATTACATTTATGCGTACAGAATAATAATTATAATTAACCATGCAGATGTAAACGATCATGATAAGAAGACCGAAAACAACGAAAACTTGATAGTCTTGACAGTATTAATTAACGAAAACAACGAAAAGTATTAATTAACGAAAACAACGAAAAGTGTAAATTAACGAAAACAGCGAAAACTTTATTGTCTTGAAAGAATTAATTAACGAAAACAACGAAAACTTTACTGTCTTGAAAGGATTGATTAATGCAAACTTTATTGTCTTGAAAGTATTAACGAAAGCAACGAAAATTTTAGTGTTCTGAAAGTATTAACGAAAACAACGAAAACTATTAACGAAAACAGCGAAAACTATTAATTAACGAAAACAACGAAAACCACCCAATAAAAGACATAATTAATAGGTAAAAAAATAAAATAAAAATTACCCGTCAGCAATATTGAGTCAAACTGAGGCTCATCTTCATCTCAGGTCCAGAAAAAAACAGTTGAATAAAAACACAAAAAAGACGTAATTAATGTTTTAGTTTTGTTTTTAGTGAACTTTGTGCCTCTGTACAATGGTCAAAAACACATTAACATCAGAACAAGTAATACTATTGGGCATAAAACCATATTAACAAATAAAAACGTCTAACACACACACACACACGCGCACACACACACACACACACACACACACGCACACACACACACACACACACACACACACTATACAAAAATATGACGATCAATTACTAACTAATGTGTAAAAACAAAAATAAAAAACAAGGAAAAACACACCACTCAGATCACTCCCTTTATTCCCTTCACCTAAACATCTAGTGGTTGCCAAGACGTCTTTTATTTGACCTTTATAATAACTAGAGTATAATGACAGAGGTATTATAATTTATCTATATTATCTAAATAAGCTGTTCTTAATGGAAGTTAGATTAGGAGTTTATTATACAAGGTGATGTTAATGTACCTGTATACCTGGAGTAATTAATGGGATTATTATTCTATGGTTATTCCCTTTATATCACACAAGGTAAGTAACTAGAAGCTAAAATACGTCTTAGAAAAAAATCGTCTTGTTTTTCTCTGGATTTATCATAAGACACACACACAAAAAAAGGTATATTATATGCATCATCATTATCATTATCATCATCATCATCATCATTATCATCATCATCACCACCATCACCACCACCATCATGACTACCATCATCACTACCATCATCACCATCATCATCGTCATCATATCACCACCACCATCATCACTACCATCATCACCATCATCATCATCATCATATCACCGTCACCATCATCATCATCATCACTACCATCATCACCGTCATCATATCATCATCACTACCATCATCACCATCATCATCGTCATCATATCACCACCACCATCATCATCATCATCACCATCATCATCATCATCATCATCATCATCATCATCATATCGCCACCACCATCATCATTGGTATTTTTATTATATTTTTCTTTATTATTATTATTATTACTATTATTATTATTATTATTATTATTATTATTGTTATTATTATTATATTTTCGGCCCCCAGGCTCTGATGTGGGTCAGTGATCTGTGGCCGGAGGGACTAATCCCCGTTACAAGAAATATGAGCATGTTCACTATATCAACATGTTCACTATTAAGTACATGTTCACTATATCAACATGTTCACTATTAACTACATGTTCACTGCAAGGTTCACTATATCAACATGTTCATAACTACATGTTCACTACAAGGTTCACTACATATTCACTATAACAGGTTCAGCCTCTTACTACATTATTTCTTACACCTCACAAACTGAGTCTCTTGTCTGGTCCTCCGCGTGTTGGATTATAATAAAAAATGAACAGTCTTAACACTAACAACGGCAACGAGCGCCGGGCACATCGCCCAGCCAACGAGGGCAAAAAACAGAAAACTCGACCACTTGACCCCTGGGTGACCCGTATGAGGGCCCAATGGGTCGAGGAAAACATAACAGAGTCCGTCAAAGCCCCGAACTCCCTATTGGGAGCCGTAATCGGTCCTGGAGGTTCCATTGTCAAGGAGCTACAAGACTGTTTCAAGGTTAGGGTTCTAGTTCCTCGCAAGGGAGCCGGGGACGAGCCCATCCTCATTGAGGGCAAAAACAAAAACCAAGTTAGAGACGCAGCTCTCCGCGTCAAACAACTCATCAAGAACGAAGAGGAGCGGCGCCGGGTTAACACTCCGGTTAGTCGGACTTTAACCATCCCCAAGGCCTATCACAGCAAAATTATCGGGTTCCAAGGCCAAAACATCCGGCACCTGACTTCATCACTCAAAATACACATAATGGTTCCTCACAAATATGATAACAGTGAGCTGATCACCCTCACAGGTCTTCCTCAACAGGTGGACCAAGGGGTCAACGAGGTATACGATCTGATGAAAAAATTATTCCTCAAAAGGTGATAACAACTCACTTCCTCCAATCCAACTCCTAAAAAAAATAAAAAAAAAATAAATAAAAAAAATAAAAAAAAAAAAAAAAATAAGGACCCTCTCACCACTGGCCTCCACGCGGCAGGGTCTGGAAACTCAGGGATTTATCTCTGGGGCTAACAGTGGTTTATTATTATTATTATTATTATTATTATTATTATTATTATTATTATTATTATTAGAGAGAGAGAGAGAGAGAGGTAGAGAGTAAGAAAAATAGATAACTGGATAACGAGAAAGAGATAGGTAGATAGTGAGAGAAAGTGAGAGAGAAAACTTATCTCACCTTTATCAGCGAGAGGGACAGACTTGCCTAGAAGACTGTCTTGACCCGAGAGAAAGTTATTACCACCAAAACACACACACACACACACACACACACACTCTCTCTCTCTCTCCACTTATCGATCCATCTATATCATAATCTGTCTGTCTGTCTTCCCTTACTCCCAAATTTACCCACAAAACCTAATTATAAAATCCCAAAATACCAAAACATGCACCGATAAAATTCCTGTTATATTTACCAAGAATATCTGTAATTAACTCATACAGAGCGGGAATATATGACGTGTGTATGACTTCCCTTCAGCGCAGCATACTACTACTACTACTACTACTACTACTACTACTACTTGCTGTCACTCGAGATCGAGTACTGTACGACGATCATCCAGCTATGATGAAATGATATGAGTTATTAAGGATGTCACCTAGGTTGGTGAGTTTTGAGGTGAGTAAAGAGGCCGATACGGGACCGGCAGGGCCGTCCACAGACGTTGCACTTGTGGAGGGCTGCATCTAGTGCGGGAGGGGCGGCGGCAGCGTCTTTCCGGCGCTTGTCTGCCTCGGTATGCAGTCGGGTTAACTCGAAAGTATTGACACCTCGTGTGGTGCTCCTCCAAGCGTTACGGTGTGGAGTGATCGTCTCCCAGGTGAGGGGGTCGATTTGGCACTTTTTCAGGTTTGTCTTAAGACTATCCTTATACCTTTTCAGTTGCCCAACAGCGTTACGTTTACTATTCGTTCGGTGACTGTAAAGTAGTTGCTTTGGCAGTCGACTGTCGTCCATGCGGGTAACATGGCCAGTCCAGCGTAGTTGTTCATGGATAATGGTAGTAGCCTCGATGGTCTCTCACTCCTCCCCTCCACACACACACAACTTCCTCCTGTCTCATCCCCCACAAACATCTACAAATGTCTCCGCCTCATCTCAGGTTTACCTCCCCCCTCCCCCCACAACAACATCCTGTCATTCTTCTCTCAACACACCCTAATTCTTTTTTCCTCCATTTAATTACCTTCTTCCAGGATAGACTTATTTCCTCTAATTTTTATTTTATCCTCTTAACAAAATCCTAAGATGGTCATTTCTTTGCATATTTTCATTTAATGTCTTATTAATATACTTTTCCCTTCAATTATCATTATTTTCCTTACTATTTACTTTACCAATGTTGAGTTATCGTCTTCACACACACACACACTTTTATCGATATTTACTGCATTTTCTCTTCTATTTACTTACATAATAACAACACTTAACAACACATAGAAACACACTGTTAACTCACGTAATAGTCTTGTTCGTCCTGGAAAACAAACTGTACCAAGCTTATTATTTTTAACTGCATTTACATTATTTTCTGTACCTTGTTAACTCTACTTTAGTCCTGTGAAGAATTAACTTTATTTCCTTCTGTCTAATCATGACACCTCACACCTGTTCTTTACCTGATGATCTTAATTAGCTCTATGTCATACCCCCACTTGATATCATTAAAGAAAAATTACTACTTCATAACCACCTCACAATGCCGCCAGGTGACACTCATTCCACAACATAACACACCTGACTCACTAACACACTGGCGTCATACGTGCCAGGTGAGTCCAGGAGGCTTCTTTTAACACATGTATCTTGGTATTTACTCTAACTTGTAAACACGCTTCAAGCCTTTTAGTTTCCCCCTAATAACACTGATCTGCAAAACACGGCGGTAAACACGTCCTTCGAAACCAAGGTCAACTGCACCTACCTGGGGGATTATGGTGAGGAGAGGAGCCAGGCAAGACGAGGAGAGGTGAGGATAGGGGACGAGATGGGACAGGTGAGGTGAGACGAGAAGAGACGAGACGAGGCAAGAAGTTGGGAGGGAAGACAGGCAAACCAAATAACTCTCCCATTAATGACAGCTACAAGGAGCCGCCATTATCTGCTGCCTTAACAAATTCCCTATAACACAATACGGAACAAACAAACAATCGGACACTACAACACAACATCCACATTCCGTCAATTGGCAACAAAAGACGAGCTAACAAGGGTATGTACATGATCCCAAGGACACTAAAGTACGAGAAATGTCCGTGTTTGGTACGTGTCTCTGTGTACAATATTGCTTGTTTTTTCCTGTTCTTATCATAATACAACCATAAGCCCCTATGGTTATGAGGTCTTGAGTGTGGTAGAAGGTTGTAGAGCTACCTGTGTTCGAGCCCCCAATCAAAACACAATAGGTGAGTTCAGTCTATATACACACACACACACACACACACCTAACTTTTTCTCCCCTTGCAAATAAATATATTACTTTTGTATCATTATAAGTCCTAAATCACCTGAAAAATACCCCCTAACCTCCAGACAGGGCTGAGGGGGTGAGGGGCGGGGGTGAGGGGCGGGGGTGAGGGGCGAGAGGGGGAGAAGATTCTTTCCTACATTAATATAGCCTAAAGATGAACCATTATTTTTTCTTCTCGGGTTCTGAAGCATCTCACCTGTTCTGTGTATATCAGTCCTTACCTTTGTCTAATTACAGGTATTTAGTGGATGTGGTGACGGTATGGTAGATATGGTGGATGTGGTGACGGTATGGCGGCTATTTATACATATTTCAGTTATTAAATCAAAGATAACAAGATACTGATTATTTTATGTAAAGAACACACAATAACACGTCTTCCTTACACACACACACACACACACACACACACACACACACACACACACACACACAACCTAACTTTAAGAGGCCTAACTCCTGAGAGGGATATTGATGTAGCCACAAATATGGAAACGCACAAACCTCTCTCTCTCTCTCTCTCTCTCTCTCTCTCTCTCTCTCTCTCTCTCCCTAGATTATTCACACATATATTTGTAACCAGTAAATATATATATATATTTAAATAAGCTGTTCTTAATGGAGGTAAGGTTAGGTTAGGTTAGGAGTTTATTATACAAGGTGATGTTAATGTACCTGTATACCTGGAGTAATTAATGGGATTATTATTCTATGGTTATTCCCTTTATATCACACAAGGTAAGTAACTAGACGCTAAAATACGTCTTAGAAAAAATCGTCTTGTTTTTTCTGGATTTATCATTAGACACACACACAAAAAAGGTATATTATATGCATCATCATTATCATCATTATCACTACAATCATCATCACTACCATTATCACCACCATCATCACCACCATCATGACTACCATCATCACTACAATCATCACCATCATCATGATCATCATCATATCCCCACCACCATCATCACCATCATCACCACCATCATCATCACCATCATCATTGGTATTTTTCTTTATTTTTAATAATAATTATTATTATTACTATTATTATTATTATTATTATTATTATTGTTGTTATTATTATTATTATATTTTCGGCCCCCAGGCTCTGATGTGGGTCAGTGATCTGTGGCCGGAGGGACTAATTCCCGTTACAAGAAATATGAGCATGTTCACTATATCAACATGTTCACTATTAAGTACATGTTCACTATATCAACATGTTCACTACTAAGTTTTACTATATCAACAGGTTCACTACAAGGTTCACTATATCAACATGTTCACTACAAAGTTCACTATATCAACAGTTTCACTATATCAACAGGTTCACTACAAGGTTCACTATATCAACATGTTCATAAATACATGTTCACTGCAAGGTTCACTATATCAACATGTTCATAACTACGTGTTCACTACAAGGTTCACTATATATTCACTATAACAGGTTCAGCCTCTTACTACATTATTTCTTACACCTCACAAACTGAGTCTCTTGTCTGGTCCTCCGCGTGTTGGATTATAATAAAAAATGAACAGTCTTAAGACTAACAACGGCAACGAGCGCCGGGCACATCGCCCAGCCAACGAGGGCAAAAAACAGAAAACTCGACCACTTGACCCCTGGGTGACCCGTATGAGGGCCCAATGGGTCGAGGAAAACATAACAGAGTCCGTCAAAGCCCCGAACTCCCTATTGGGAGCCGTAATCGGTCCTGGAGGTTCCATTGTCAAGGAGCTACAAGACTGTTTCAAGGTTAGGGTTCTAGTTCCTCGCAAGGGAGCCGGGGACGAGCCCATCCTCATTGAGGGCAAAAACAAAAACCAAGTTAGAGACGCAGCTCTCCGCGTCAAACAACTCATCGAGAACGAAGAGGAGCGGCGCCGGGTTAACACTCCGGTTAGTCGGACTTTAACCATCCCCAAGGCCTATCACAGCAAAATTATCGGGTTCCAAGGCCAAAACATCCGGCACCTGACTTCATCACTGAAAATACACATAATGGTTCCTCACAAATATGATAAAAGTGAGCTGATCACCCTCACAGGTCTTCCTCAACAGGTGGACCAAGGGGTCAACGAGGTATACGATCTGATGAAAAAATTATTCCTCAAAAGGTGATAACAACTCACTTCCTCCAATCCAACTCCTAAAAAAAAAAAAATAAAAAAAAAAAATAAATAAAAAATAAAAAAAAAATAAAAAAATAAGGACCCTCTCACCATTGGCCTCCACGCGGCAGGGTCTGGAAACTCAGGGATTTATCTCTGGGGCTAACAGTGGTTTATTATTATTATTATTATTATTATTATTATTATTATTATTAGAGAGAGAGAGAGAGAGGTAGAGAGTAAGAAAAATAGATAACTGGATAACGAGAAAGAGATAGGTAGATAGTGAGAGAAAGTGAGAGAGAAAACTTATCTCACCTTTATCAGCGAGAGGGACAGACTTGCCTAGAAGACTGTCTTGACCCGAGAGAAAGTTATTACCACCAAAACACACACACACACACACACACACACACACACACACACTCTCTCTCTCTCTCCACTTATCGATCCATCTATATCATAATCTGTCTGTCTGTCTTCCCTTACTCCCAAATTTACCCACAAAACCTAATTATAAAATCCCAAAATACCAAAACATGCACCGATAAAATTCCTGTTATATTTACCAAGAATATCTGTAATTAACTCATACAGAGCGGGAATATATGACGTGTGTATGACTTCCCTTCAGCGCAGCACACTACTACTACTACTACTACTACTACTTTGCTGTCACTCGAAATCGAGTACTGTACGACGATCATCCAGCTATGATGAAATGATATGAGTTATTAAGGATGTCACCTAGGTTGGTGAGTTTTGAGGTGACTAAAGAGACCGATACGGGACCGGCAGGGCCGTCCACAGACGTTGCACATGTGGAGGGCTGCATCTAGTGCGGGAGGGGCGGCGGCAGCGTCTTTCCGGCGCTTGTCTGCCTCGGTATGCAGTCGGGTTAACTCGAAAGTAGACACCTCGTGTGGTGCTCCTCCAAGCGTTACGGTGTGGAGTGATCGTCTCCCAGGTGAGGGGGTCGATTTGGCACTTTTTCAGGTTTGTCTTAAGACTATCCTTATACCTTTTCAGTTGCCCAACAGCGTTACGTTTACTCTTCGTTCGGTGACTGTAAAGTAGCTGCTTTGGCAGTCGACTGTCGTCCATGCGGGTAACATGGCCAGTCCAGCGTAGTTGTTCATGGATAATGGTAGTAGCCTCGATGGTCTCTCACTCCTCCCCTCCACACACACACAACTTCCTCCTGTCTCATCCCCCACAAACATCTACAAATGTCTCCGCCTCATCTCAGGTTTACCTCCCCCCTCCCCCCACAACAACATCCTGTCATTCTTCTCTCAACACACCCTAATTCTTTTTTCCTCCATTTAATTACCTTCTTCCAGGATAGACTTATTTCCTCTAATTTTTATTTTATCCTCTTAACAAAATCCTAAGATGGTCATTTCTTTGCATATTTTCATTTAATGTCTTATTAATATACTTTTCCCTTCAATTATCATTATTTTCCTTACTATTTACTTTACCAATGTTGAGTTATCATCTTCACACACACACACACTTTTATCGATATTTACTGCATTTTCTCTTCTATTTACTTACATAATAACAACACTTAACACATTGAAACACACTGTTAACCCACGTAATAGTCTTGTTCGTCCTGGAAAACAAACTGTACCAAGCTTATTATTTTTAACTGCATTTACATTATTTTCTGTACCTTGTTAACTCTACTTTAGTCCTGTGAAGAATTAACTTTATTTCCTTCTGTCTAATCATGACACCTCACACCTGTCTTCTTCCACCTCACACCTGT
The DNA here is from genome assembly GCA_958450375.1 of Homarus gammarus. Lineage (NCBI taxonomy): Eukaryota > Metazoa > Arthropoda > Malacostraca > Decapoda > Nephropidae > Homarus > Homarus gammarus. The sequence continues at coordinate 511,110 of CAUDMG010002639.1, read as the reverse complement.
TCTTTACCTGATGATCTTAATTAACTCTATGTTATACCCCCACTTGATATCATTAAAGAAAAATTACTACCTCATAACCACCTCACAATGCCGCCAGGTGACACTCATTCCACAACATAACACACCTGACTCACTAACACACTGGCGTCATACGTGCCAGGTGAGTCCAGGAGGCTTCTTTTAACACATGTATCTTGGTATTTACTCTAACTTGTAAACAATGACAACTGCAGCGGTCATTGTTTCGGGGAGATTTGGTGGCAGACGGTATGACTTATTAAACCAAGTGCCTGGAGTAGAGCAGAGACCACCACTACCACCATCACTACCACCACTACTACTGCCACTACCACTTCTACTATCATCATCATTACCATCAATACTACCATCATCACTACCACCATTACTACCACCACCACTAGTATTGCTATCACCATCACCCACATCTACAACCATCACCACTACTACTACTACCACCAGTACTACCACCACTACTACTAATTACACAGGTAAGTCATGTATTCTCCTTTCTTATCCATACAAGACAGGTATAGCTTCAGTATAGGTCACTCTGTCACTCATACTGGCCCTCAAGACAGGTGTAGCTTCAGTATAGGTCACTCCGTCATTCATACTGGCCCTCAAGACAGGTATAGCTTCAGTATAGGTCAGTCCGTCATTCATACTGGCCCTCAGAGTGCCCACTACCATCAGTACCTCCCCCAGAAGAAATATAACAACAAATCAAGTTGAATCAAATGTAAATCTTGGATCAGTCGGGAAACAACACACTCACACACACACACACACACACACACACACAGTCCTCAAGGGTGGGATCAGCAGCGTGCAAATGTCATGGTGTTATTGGGGTTGATGATAACAGCCAAGACTGAGGCCAAAGTCAGGTGGGGTTCCCCTTGAGGGCGGGCGAGTGTTGTGAGGACTCCCAACACAGAGACCGGTGGAGGAGGAGGAGGAGGAGGCTACTGCTGTTGTGACCCCAAAGTCTTGAACTTGTTACATGAGACCACGACAAGTTCAAGTGTGTCAGAAGATGTCCCGTCTCTCGGAGGTAGTGTCTGAAGGAACAGGAGAGAGAGAGAGAGAGAGAGAGAGAGAGAGATATTTGCTCTACCGTGTAAGAGATCCTTCTGGGTTATGGAGATGAAGGTTCCAGTTTGTGCACGGCGCCTTAAACCTTCTCTGTCTGTCTTGTGGGAGGAGGAGGAGGAGGAGGAGGAGGAGGAGTCATGTGAGAAGATGTCATGTGAGAGGAGGAGGAGGAGAAAGAAGAAAGAGCAATAGAAGGAGGAAGTCACAGGGTATTACAAAATAATCACCTTTAACTCCACTAAGCTGTCCCGGATCAGTCAAGGCTTTCCAAGTGCTTTCAGATGACGGCGACACACACACACACACACACACACACACACACACACACACAATGGATGTATCTGAATATGAGTGAATGTAATCAATTGGTCAGACGAGTGGATAAAAACACGACGAGTGAAAGGTTCCTGAGTACATGACTGTCCTAGTTATGGGGCCAAGACAATGATGAGGCCCTCGAGAGAGAGAGAGAGAGAGAGAGAGAGAGAGAGAGAGAGAGAGAGAGAGAGAGAGAGAGAGAGAGAGTCTAAGATAACTTGAGTAAATAAGTGAAAAAGTAATAAACCGAACCACAGAGTAAAGGAAGGAGAGAAAGACACAAGTAGATAGAGAACAGTGTGGGATGAGATAGAGAGAATGAGAACATGAGAGAATGAAGGAATATTTCTGTTACAATTTATAAGGAAGAAATAAATTAAACCAACAGACATATGATGTTCCTGAGAGCAATATATATATCCAGTATATATCCGCGAAAAATGATGCAGGGAATAAGAAACGCGAGAAATCCTGTAAATCAAAGAATAATAATAGGTTAGGTTTGGGTAGGTTAGGTTAGGTTTGGGTAGGTTAGGTTAGGTTTGGGTAGGTTAGGTTAGGTTTGGGTAGGTTAGGTTTGGGTAGGTTAGGTTTGGTTAGGTTAGGTTTGGGTAGGTTAGGTTAGGTTTGGTTAGGTTTGGTTAGGTTAGGTTTGGGTAGGTTAGGTTTGGTTAGGTTTGGTTAGGTTAGGTTAGACATCGAGGAAGTAGCAGTCTGTGTGTATGCGCGTGTGTGTGTGTAAGCGAGTGCGCGCGCGTAAGTCTGTGTGTATGTGTGTGCGTATGTGTGTGTGTTCACAAGGTCAGAGAAACTCTTCAATGGCCTTAACCACACATTTAGAAATCAGATGAAAGACAAAATACAATAAGAAAAAACTTGAAACGCATTAACAATGTTGTTAAAGGCGAGTGACTCAACAACCTGTAGTAGTAGTAGTAGTAGTAGTAGTAACTCAACTACTTTACTATTTAAATTATTTACAATTGCACTACTTAACTAACTTGCTACATAGTTCTTTTACTACTAGAATACTTAACTACTTAACTACTTTACCCCATATATTGTTTAACAACTTTACACCGTAAGTAGTGTACAACTTCACTTTTTATTACCTAAATACTTTCCTAATCAAGTATTTTATGACTCTACTATTAAAAACACTTTACCTTGAACGACTTTTACTTAATGATGTGTGTGTGTGTGTGTGTGTGTGTGTGTGTGCGTGTGAACAAGGAAAACATACATGTACAGTTGCTTCCATTTATAACTGGTACAGATTCTGGCATGTTTTGTGAGATGTGGCACCAATGTTTGTTTACATCTGAGTAAAACTGGCACAATGGACAGAACTACCCTCGCTAAAGTAACCAAACCAAGGACGTCATTGGCTCTTATCTGTTGTCTGGTGGGCAGTGGTGCCACATTTCAGAAAACACACCAGCCATTGTATACATGTTACAAATGGAAGCAACTGTTTGAGCTAGTGTGTGTGTCAGACAAAAAATGAGTAGCAGGTGTGGAAGGTAAATGTAGGAGGCAGGTGTGCGGGAGGTAGGTATGGAAAGCGTGTGAGGCAGGTGTGGAAGACAGGTATGGAAGACAGGTATGGAAGGCAGGTGTGCGGAAGGCAGGTGTGCGGGAGGTAGATATGCGGGAGGTAGGTATAGACAGTAAGTATGGGTGGCATGTGTGGAAAGCAGGTATGGAAGGTAGGTGTGTGTGTGTGTGTGTGTGTGTGTGGAAGAGGAAGTAACATCAACAAATCTAGGCTACGTCACCCCTTTATCACATCACGAGAAAATTACAACTTTTCTTTATACTTGAACCTGAGTTTATCTTGATATATAATATGTTAGCAAACTCTCTAAAACAGAACCTGGGTGGTATTGTGTTGTCATGGTGGCACCTTTGTGGAGGGACAGCGTGCCCCCCCCCCCCCCACCTCACAGTGCCAGCCTATCCCTCACAATGCCAGTCTACCCCCTTACAGTGCCAGCCTAACCCCTTACAGTGCCAGTCTACCCCCTCACAGTGCCAGCCTACCCCCTCACAGTGCCAGCCTCCCCCTCACAATGCCAGTCTACCCCCTTACAGTGCCAGCCTAACCCCTTACAGTGCCAGTCTACCCCCTCACAGTGCCAGCCTACCCCCTCACAGTGCCAGCCTCCCCCTCACAGTGCCATTCTACCCCCTCACAGTGCCAGGCCTGAACACTCACATACAAGGACAGACCCACAACCCTCCGCATCACTACTACAACAAATATAACTTGTTAAATTATCCAGGTCGCCGCCTTGTTGTGATACCAATGATTCTCTACAACCTGTACAAGCTTATTTCCCCCTAACCTAACCTAACCTAACCTAACCTAACCTAACACCCTCCACCAGGTAGCGTGAGGGTATCTAATCATCAGGTGAGTCTCTGTTTTTCCTACTGTAGTGATTCATGATACACGTTTGCTGGCCTACTTATGGGATGGTGACGTCATAGAGGAGGGTTTGTCAGATTAAAGAGCCGGATGTCACCACTACACTACACTACACCACACTACACTACACCACACCACACTACACTACACTACACTACACCACACTACACTACACCACACCACACCACACTACACTACACTACACTACACAGACTGACACTCAACCCTCGATATCATTTAGTTTATATCTGACAGTTGGGGAAAATTTAGTTCATTCAGATGCAAGGTAAAATTTCCTCTACCTCGCTGCCTATGTTGACACAGTCTGACCAAGAGAATACTAATGACCTAATTGAAAGTACACTAATGACCTTCAAGAGGGTACTACTATCTCTCATAATTGTTTAAGGACAAGTGTAATTACTAATTCCGTTACGCGTTTAAAGACCTTGGTTGTTGAAGTGTAGTAATGGCATTGTAACAAGGGCCTCATAGTAGTTATGAATAGGTTACTATCATACACTGTCGGACATACTTAACTAGCCTCTCACACACACACACACTTACACCTACCCTCCACAAAAACACACACACTTACACCTACACCCCCCACACACACCTACACCCCCCACACACACTTACCCCACCCCCCACCCCCCACACACACACTTACACCCCCACCCCACCCCCCACACACACACATGTTGGACACGTCTCATACATCAGCTTCAGGTGAGAGAATTTGTCTACCTGTTCCCTCACACGTATCTTCAGACAATTCCCGATGTTGGAGGACTACCAGTGCTTCAGGTATACAGGTCATCGGGTCAGTCATCAGTGCCACACAGGTAAGACTTACAGGACTAATAGCTCTCTCCAGGCTGGCTCCTCGGGGCACTTATAACCCACATTAATCTTAGGTTTAGTTAAAATTTCTTATCATTGTATACCAAATTTGGCCAAGGTTGTCCCTCATTTCACTTGTCATCTTCTTTATATTTATTGTCAATTTCTTTACCTCATAATATCAACAATCTATACAAAATGTTCACTTCACTGAGTTATATTGAGGTAAAGTGAGTGAGTGACGCATCATGAACTAAGCTGAGAGGAACATTGCGTTTTTATCTGTTCCTTGTAAAAAAGAAATGATTGCACAGCGGTGGGTTAACAGTGTAATAAAAAACTGGGAATATTATCACTTTTACGGCGATAACTGTAAGCCAGGTAGCACCGAGTGAGCGGGGGGAGGCACTAAGAGAGCGGGAGGAAGGCTGAGAATATTACCATTAATGTTTCACTCAGACAAGGAGTTCAGAGAGTAGGTGAATGGAGACAAACTGACCCTCCTGTCACCTACCAGCAAGACACATGGTAATCTTTCCTCACCATTGTCTGTGTGTATGTCATGTTTTAGATGAACTAGAAGTGTACATACAGCTGTTGTGTAGTTAAGATGCGAAGATCTATCACTTAAAACTCTGGTGCTGTACAGTGGTTTCCAGGTGTGATGTTACCCCCTACTGTGCCTCCCTTGTCACTACTCGTGTGTCTAGTATAGGGAACTGCTTGATGGGGCTGTTTCCTAGTACTTGTTTTGGCTACCATTTGTTTACATGTATTAATATTCGAAAGACCAATCCTCAACAGACATAATACATATTTTGGTTTCTGTAATATGATATGTAATGTAACACAATAAAAGAAACATTTGAAGAGAGACGATGAAAGGAAAGGAGGAGGTGGCGGAGGTGGGATAAGTAGGGGAAGGATGACGGGAAATGAAAATGACATAGGAAGTGAGAAATAGGGAGAGACATGAGATTAAACAACAGGTGTTAGGAGGTGTTTTTGGAAATGGATCTGGTAACTTTCAGCCAGTCCAACTGTTAGATAGGGTGGAATCAAAGGCAGTTCGTCTTATTAACTCTCCTCCTTTAGTTGATAATCTCTCTTCCTCTTCTCTTCGCTACAATGTTGCTTCACTCTCTCTCTCTTTTACAAGTACTTTAACGGGCAATGTTCGGTGGATTTGGCATCCTGTGTACCGCCGGCAAGGCCATGGGCTCGTAACAGTCGTCTTGCCCACCGTTTCTGTGTGGATGTCGGTCACACTAGAATAACCCGTTATAGTACATCCTTCTTTCCTCACACAGCCAAACTGGGGAATGCTCTGCCTTCTTCTGTGTTTCCATGCTCTTACAATCTGTCTCACTTCAAAAAGCTGGTTTTCCGGCATCTTCGACGGTGTAGATTAACATACTTTTTTTTTCTTCAAATATATTTTTTTCTTCCCCCAGGCCCCGTTGTGGGTCGGTGACCTGTGCCCGGGTGGGCAATTCCCCGCAAAACAACAAAAAAACAACAACACCAACTCCCAGAAGCAGTGTGTGTGAGACCCGGAGGGGGAGGGGGCTGGATCTGGCAGTTAAGACTTGATTTTGGAAGTAAAAACTCGAAGAGCGGCGAGGACCGAGGCTCTCCTGACCATGTACGGCTAAGACTGTCATCACCGTGCTTTATATACACCACCACTACTACACTACTGTCCTGCCCATCAGAATAACTTTGAGGACACGCTAATAAGAACATAGTCAAGATGGCCGCCACTAACACACGGTGAAGAAGTATCTGTAGCGAGGGAAGATGTACAGTACTGGACGTGGTAGATAAATGGTCCAAAAGAGAAAGTTTACCGACAGTACAAGGACGAGTAGCTCCCCCGGGCCAACACAACTAGGAATTTAATACAACACCTTCAACGAAAAGTACTTCATTAACAAGCAGTGAGTGAAGCTGTCGAATATAAACTTTGAGAATTATCCGATATTCGTATGTTAAATTTACCCTCAATTTGGAATATAAAAAAAAAATAGAGTATTTCTGTAATTCCGAGGCCATAATGGAGGCCATACTATAAGGTAATATATTATATGAGCTAGTTAGTAGAACTCTTACCTCACCAAGACTGTTGCCCCACCTGCCACAGTGGGACGGGTGCACGGTAAGGAGGTTCCACCCATCATGTTACACCTGAGCACTAGGATGGTCGGCGGTGGAGGGAGGTAATACCATGATGGATAGTCAGGTGACAGGTGTGGCTCCGGGCTAATGATCCTGGTGGCTCCTCTGTGTTATTCTGGCTACAACTTTCTCCATGTTTACCCCCCCCCCCTCCTGTGGGAGCCTCCCTACTCCCCTTCTGAACCCACCCCATAGCCCACCCCCTGACCCACCCACCCTCACCGTGAATGACAATATTAAATCTATCTGAGAATCATTGTGTAAATATATCAAATAAAGAACTCGCCATTAACGACAGGATACTTACTCTTCACACTCATGATAATAATAATAATAATAATAATAATAACAACAAACACAAGTACACGAACTAATTAAGGTAGATACACATGTTGAACTATATACCTGTAGTGTGTGTGTGTGTGTGTGTGTGTGTGTGTGTGTATGTGTGTTCTAGATGAGTCAAGGCACTAGTCATCAACAGGTGTTAATCTAAGAGCGACACAGCCCTCCGTGATCAGCTTCGAGAATAACGGAAGATCTCGAGAGGTAACGGGGATAGCGAGCGAGGCCGTTATGTTATCGAGATGTCTTCCTGTTAATTAGAAACCCGTAAACTTGAACGACCCGTTTCCCGTTTATTCGAGACCTTACTCTGTGTGTGTGTGTGTGTGTGTGGCAAAGAAAAACAAGGAGGAGGAAGAGGAGAAGTGAGAGAAGGACAGGTGAACAGTCTTCCTTCCTCTACCTCCCCCCCCCCCCCCCACCACTGTTGCCCTCAATAACCCCCCCTCCTCCTCCCCCCCTCCTCCAGGACCACACCTGCGGCCCCTCCACCAACTTTCTCCCAGGTAGACCTTCACGGGGTGTTTCCTCCCCCCCCTTCCTCTTCCCCTCCCTCCCTTCTACTTCCTTCCTCGTGTCTTATTCTTATCTCCCTCCCTCCCTCCCTGCCCCCTTCTCTTCCCTCCCTCCTTTCTTCAATTACTTCCTCCCGCGTGTCTCTCTCTCTCTCTCTCTCTCTCTCTCTCTCTCTCTCCCTTCAACATGTACCTCTCCTCCTCTTCCTCTTCTTCCTCCTTCCAATAAGTTCCTCTTCTCCTCCTCCCTCTATCATGTTTCTCTCTCCCCCTCCTCTTCCTTCTTCTTCACTTCCTCCACACACGCCTCCTCCTCCTCCTCCTCCTCCTCCCCATTACAGCACTTGGCTCCTTCCTCTCTACTTTCTCTTTCTCTCACCTTGGTCTATCCCCCCCCCTCTTCCCTCCCTCCCTCCCCTCTTCCCTTCCTCCCTCCCCCTTCCATCCTCTCTCCCTCTTCCCCTAAATATTTGCCTCACTCTCTCTCGCGTCCTTCTCCTTCCCTATTACTTGCCTCACCTTCCTCCTCCACCTCTTGCGTCACTCTCCTCCGCAACTTCCCCCCCCCCCCTCTCGCTCACTTAATTGCATCACTCTCCCTTACCTACTCTCTTCCTCCACTACTTGCATCACTCTCCTCCTCCTCCTCCTCTACTTGCATCACTCTCCTCCTCCTCCTCCTCCTCCACTTGCATCACTCTCCTCCTCCTCCTCCTCTACTTGCATCACTCTCCTCCTCCTCTACTTGCATCACTCTCCTCCTCCTCCTCTACTTGCATCACTCTCCTCCTCCTCCTCCTCTACTTGCATCACTCTCCTCCTCCTCCTCTACTTGCATCACTCTCCTCCTCCTCCTCTACTTGCATCACTCTCCTCCTCCTCCTCTACTTGCATCACTCTCCTCCTCCTCCTCCTCTACTTGCATCACTCTCCTCCTCCTCCTCCTCCTCCTCTACTTGCATCACTCTCCTCCTCCTCCTCCTCCTCTACTTGCATCACTCTCCTCCTCCTCCTCCTCCTCCTCTTCCTACACTACTTGCATCACTCTCCTCCTCCTCCTCTACTTGCATCACTCTCCTCCTCCTCCTCCTCCACTTGCATCACTCTCCTCCTCCTCCTCTACTTGCATCACTCTCCTCCTCCTCCTCTACTTGCATCACTCTCCTCCTCCTCCTCTACTTGCATCACTCTCCTCCTCCTCCTCCTCTACTTGCATCACTCTCCTCCTCCTCCTCCTCCTCCTCTACTTGCATCACTCTCCTCCTCCTCCTCCTCCTCCTCCTCTTCCTACACTACTTGCATCACTCTCCTCCTCCTCCTCTACTTGCATCACTCTCCTCCTCCTCCTCTACTTGCATCACTCTCACCTTATAACAGGAACAGTTCAGGTGACCATACCTGGGACTTACCTGTTTGTCACACCTTGTTGACCATCACACACACACAATATTCACTAACAGTATTGTCTAACAAATAAGTTAACCAAGGTAAATTATCCCCATTGTCGTCCAGTTCAAAGAGGGTCGTTAATTTTCGTGAGCCCAAATACCAGCGATTACATTAAGTTAGGTCAGGTTAAAGTAGGTTAGTTTAAGGTAAGGCACATAAGAATGGAGGAAACTGTAACGCGCCTATTGGGTCATACTGGGCAGTCCCATTTACACCCAACCCCTATCACTCATATATCCATCCAACCTATGTTTAAAGCTATCCAGCGTATTACAGTTAATGATGATGTTTGGTAACTTGTTCCATTCATCCACTACTCTATTTCCAAACCAGTGTTTACCTATTTCGCGCCTATATATAAACCTGTCTAACTTAAAACTATTACTACGAGTTCGCTCCTGGTTAGATAATTTGAGTACCTTTGTAAGGTAAGGCAAGGTAAGGCAAGGTAAGGTAAGGCAAGGTACGGTAAGGTAAGGCAAGGTAAGGTAAGGTAAGGTTAGGTAAGGCAAGGTAAGGCAAGGTAAGGTAAGGTAAGGCAAGGTAAGGTAAGGTAAGGTAAGGTAAGGTAAGGTAAGGTTAGGTAAGGCAAGGTAAGGTTAGGTAAGGTAAGGTAAGGTAAGGCAAGGTAAGGCAAGGCAAGGTAAGGCAAGGTAAGGCAAGGTAAGGTAAGGTTAGGTAAGGCAAGGTAAGGCAAGGTTAGGTAAGGCAAGGGAAGGTAAGGGAAGGTAAGGTAAGGTAAGGCAAGGTAAGGTAAGGTAAGCAACACACCATTATCGGCCATTACACAAGGATCAGGGCCACAGGCTGTTGAATACATGTATGCGGGACACGTGCGGGGGAACAGTGTCACACATACGTGTCCCTTCACTGTGTCCTACATACTTAGTGTCCGCCAGGGTCAACATGTGTGTGTGTGTGTGTGTGTTGTGTGGCGTGTGTGTGTGTGGGTGTGTGTGTGTGTGGCTGTGTGTGCGTGTTTATACATGTATATAATTATTCATGTGTGCGTTGGCGTATAAGCTACAGGCATGTATTTTGTTTTCGGATGTTTTATGATATATTCAGGTACACACACACACACACACACACACACACACACACACACACACACACACACAGCCCCCCCCCCCCCCCCCACACACACACAGGAAAAAAAGTTAATAATTAAAAATAATGCAAAAAATCACTAAAATAAGTTCCGTCACAACAGAAAATAAACAAATAAATAAAATAATTATCTGTTTCTGAATGAATAAATCGCAATACATAATAGTGAATAATTAACAACTGGAAAATATTCAAGACAAAGAAATGAATAAACCCCAAAACCACACAAGTTTAATAAATACTCTAGCGTGACGGTAATAAAAAATAAAATAATGATAAAGAAAAATAAATAAAATAATAATAATAATAATAATAATAATAATAACAATAATAATAATAATAATAATAATAATAATAATAACAATAATAATAATAATAACAATAATATAATAATAATAATAATAATAATAATAATAATAATAATAATAATAATAATAATAACAATAATGATAATAATAATAATAATAATAATAATAATAATAATAACAATAATAATAATAATAATAATAATAATAATAATAATAATAACAATAATAATAATAATAATAATAATAATAATAATAATAATGTGGTAGCAACATACGTCACCTTGACCAATAGGACACGTAGATTAACAGGTGAGTGAGTGAGTGTAGTACGGGCCATCTGTACGTCACCTCTCGCTGTCCAGTCCTCTGTCTTATATGCTAAGAGACAGCCTCGCCCCTCACTCTCTCCCTACCACCAGTAAACAATAAACAGGGTGGTACATAAGTCACCTTACCGAGGAACGCCTTATTTCAACGACTTATGCGCCACCCTGTAAAATATAATCAACAGCGTCAAAAAGATGGTTGAAATTTCTTGTGTGTTAACCTCATCAGTGTTTTGTTTACTTCATAAGAAACCAAAAACACTCACTGAAAAACAAGAAAAACTTTACGTGTGTTGTTTTATGTATTTACTGATTATTGACGACAAGTATTACAGTATTACCAGACATGTCCGTTACCCTAACTCACACGGTGCACTCAATGACTCAAGTGGTGGTAAAGTTTTCTCTGGTAACACTACACAACAATTGACATCTGTTTAATGAGTTACCTGGTTAATTCAGTTTAAAGATTCACAATAACTCATCTCAACGTGACCCAAAGTGCTTGTCAGACACGAACAGAGCAACACACTCGACCAACCAACACCGCTATCATGAACGTTAACAACCCAATTGCTACTGAAGGTAACTTGCCCAACTACTTTGTAACCATCGCCTGTGTGCCAGAGACAACACGTAACACAAGAATAGGTGTTCACGTCACATCACTGGACAGATGCTGTATAAAGAGTGCTTATGACAGCTGATAAAGATAAGTCACTCTACGGGCGCCAGTGAAGAGGATAAACAAGAGTGTGTAAGATTCTGTCAACAAGAAACAAGAAATCATGAACTACAGATAAAAAAGAAAATGAGACAGTAACTCCGTGTAGGTGACTGATGGTTCCTGTTTCCCTCACACCGAGGAATACTGACCCGAGGCACCGGGAAAGACAAGTGGCTTAGTTCTATTATGTGGTGACGAGCTCAAGTTCATCTGCCTCCTTAAGAACTTGGCAGAGAAAGAACCTATCTGGTGACACTCAGCGTCCAGTACAAACATCCCAAAAGTTGAGTCAGATGCTCACAACATGGACTGTCTCACGTCTGTAGCCTTAACACGGGTGAAATATACCGTAATCACAGCCAGGATGATGAGGGTTCACAACATGACTAAGAAACCAACAATGGTAATCATAGTCAAGGACCTCAGTGAGTCATTCATCGTGACACTCAACACTCACGAAATGTATAACGAGAGTCTCCACGTATAACACACGTACTGTAGAGGCTGTCAAGAGTACTACCAGAGACTCAAGGACAATATGACCCGGCTGTTACTTCATGGTCACACTCAGGCTGATGTGGCAGGTTACGTAACATATGACGGGAGTACCAGAGCCTCCCCCAAGGTGGCCCTAGCGTCAGCAGGTGGTACTGACAACACCCACGGAAAGAGTGACACCTTAACTGATGTGTTCAGCAGTATCTGTACCAAACACCGACGGCCAGGTACAGTACACACCTGTTAATTACTACCTAAAGAGATACAGCCAGCCTGGAGGCCATAGACGACGAGGGCATTGTCCATCTTCCATCAAATAACGGTAGCAACTGATCCTTAAAAGAGGAACCTAGACTAACTAAACCCCTGATAGTAGTTGACAGCATCCCACCACGCTGTGTCTCAGTATAAGGATCAAATACATTTATCTCTTAGTATAACTGAGGACGATTATCAACACAACATAACAAACACGGAACAACAGGTACTTACGTCAAGTCTAACTAACTTATCTAGAGAAGTTCTGTGCACGAGAGTAGCTAAATTTTGGGTGTCTTATTATTCCTGTAAAAGATCTATTGTTCAAATGAAAAATTTATTCATTCTTTATCATAGATTCTTAATTTTGGAGGAGCCAGGCCAGAGGAAGGCTCCAAGGGTGCAGGCCAGCGACACCACCACCAGCCTCCTCCACGTCCTCCTAGAGATAAGGATCAACGGGGCGTATCACAACACTTATCAAAGCCGTCATTCATTCAGTATCAGTCAATGTATAACTCATTTTCCGGGAGATGTATAAACTTAGGTGTTCCGGGTGGCGGCCAGCTGACTCCACCTGTCTGGTCTGACAACTAGACCTGATGTCAGCACTTGTTGTAGTGCCATAGTCAGCAGCGGGTGGTGGTGATGTAGTACCACAGTCAGCAGCAGGTGGTGGTATTGTGCCACAGTCAGCAGCAGGTGGTGGTGTAGTGCCACAGTCAGCGGCAGGTGGTGATGTAGTACCACAGTCAGCAGCAGGTGGTGATATAGTGCCACAGTCAGCGGCAGGTGGCGCGCTGGGTGCAGGTGGACCCGGCAGGTGACCACACGCAGGTATGATGCGCCTCACGGTCAAGGTCGCCGAGAGTGGATGGCCTACTTTTCGGCCGCGTCACCATACTGCGTTTCACTTTCGGTTTGTTGTCTGGCTCTCGGCCCGTTGTCTCACTCTCGGCCCGGTGTTTCACTCTCGGCCCGGTGTTTCACTCTCGATGGTCTGTGACTCTCTGAGGGGGGGAGGGGGGGGGGGTGGTCCTCCTCATAGTACAGAGATAAACCTTCCTTCCTCATGATGACACAACGCGACCCTCAACATGGGAGCCAGTGAACTAAAAACAGCTGACAGTGACACAGTTAACACTCCCACCAGTCATGTGGATGGGGAGGTGGGTGGGGGGGAGGTGGAGGGGTGGGGAGGGGGAGGTGCCGCTGTGTACTAACTGTAACGCCCGGGGATCAGGTAACTGCAGGGAGGGGGGGGGGGGTAACTGACGGGAAGAGGGGGGGGGGGGGTGGGTGAATAGGGAGGTTGGGGGTACTGGATGGGGCAGGTAAGAGGATGGGCCTTGAGCCTCTTGTGGTGAAAGATGGTCAAAGGGAAGAGGAAGAAAGTGGGTCTGGAACTCTTGGGTGATGTAGAGGAGTCTTGGATAAGGATCTAATTTCCCGGATGAATAGTTCCCGAGTAATGAGGTGAGGAGGTCTGGGTGTCAAGAGGAGGAGGAGGAGGTCTGGGCGTCAAGAGGAGGAGGAGGAGGTCTGGGTGTCAAGAGGAGGAACAGGTCTGGGCGTCAAGAGGAGGAGGAAGAAGAGGTCTGGGTGTCAAGAGGAGGAACAGGTCTGGGCGTCAAGAGGAGGAGGAAGAAGAGGTCTGGGCGTCAAGAGGAGGAGGAAGAAGAGGTCTGGGCGTCAAGAGGAGGAGGAGGAGGTCTGGGTGTCAAGAGGAGGAACAGGTCTGAGCGTCAAGAGGAGGAGGAAGAAGAGGTCTGGGTGTCAAGAGGAGGAACAGGTCTGGGCGTCAAGAGGAGGAGGAAGAAGAGGTCTGGGTGTCAAGAGGAGGAGGAAGAAGAGGTCTGGGCGTCAAGAGGAGGAGGAGGAGGTCTGGGTGTCAAGAGGAGGAGGAGGAGGTCTGGGTGTCAAGAGGAGGAGGAAGAAGAGGTCTGGGCGTCAAGAGGAGGAGGAGGAGGTCTGGGTGTCAAGAGGAGGAGGAAGAAGAGGTCTGGGCGTCAAGAGGAGGAGGAGGAGGTCTGGGTGTCAAGAGGAGGAGGAAGAAGAGGTCTGGGTGTCAAGAGGAGGAGGAGGAGGTCTGGGTGTCAAGAGGAGGAGGAAGAAGAGGTCTGGGTGTGAGGAGGAGGAAGAAGAGGTCTGGGCGTCAAGAGGAGGAGGAGGAGGTCTGGGTGTCAAGAGGAGGAGGAAGAAGAGGTCTGGGTGTCAAGAGGAGGAGGAAGAAGAGGTCTGGGTGTCAAGAGGAGGAGGAAGAAGAGGTCTGGGTGTCAAGAGGAGGAGGAAGAAGAGGTCTGGGTGTCAAGAGGAGGAGGAAGAAGAGGTCTGGGTGTCAAGAGGAGGAGGAAGAAGAGGTCTGGGTGTCAAGAGGAGGAGGAAGAAGAGGTCTGGGCGTCAAGAGGAGGAGGAGGAGGAGGTCTGGGTGTCAAGAGGAGGAACAGGTCTGGGCGTCAAGAGGAGGAGGAAGAAGAGGTCTGGGTGTCAAGAGGAGGAGGAAGAAGAGGTCTGGGTGTCAAGAGGAGGAGGAAGAAGAGGTCTGGGTGTCAAGAGGAGGAGGAAGAAGAGGTCTGGGCGTCAAGAGGAGGAGGAGGAGGAGGTCTGGGTGTCAAGAGGAGGAGGAGGAGGTCTGGGTGTCAAAAGGAGGAGGAGGAGGTCTGGGCGTCAAGAGGAGGAAGAGGAGGTCTGGGTGTCAAGAGGAGGAGGAAGAAGAGGTCTGGGTGTCAAGAGGAGGAACAGGTCTGGGCGTCAAGAGGAGGAGGAAGAAGAGGTCTGGGCGTCAAGAGGAGGAGGAGGAGGTCTGGGTGTCAAGAGGAGGAGGAAGAAGAGGTCTGGGCGTCAAGAGGAGGAGGAGGAGGAGGTCTGGGTGTCAAGAGGAGGAGGAAGAAGAGGTCTGGGCATCAAAAGGAGGAGGAGGAGGTCTGGGTGTCAAGAGGAGGAGGAAGAAGAGGTCTGGGCGTCAAGAGGAGGAGGAGGAGGTCTGGGAGTCAAGAGGAGGACCTTGGAGAGTGCACTGAGGACCCTGCCTATAGAAGATGTCCTCCTGGCTTTAAGTCACTGGAGCATCTAGTGACGGAGTGGTGTTAGTGATCAATATTTTACTCCCTCTCCCTTCCTCTCTCCCCCTCTCACACTCTCTCCCTCCCTCCCACACACTCTCCAACAACCCCGCCTACAAGTAATTTACAATCCTGCTTATAAACACGTCAGTACCCCACCAATACTTAACACTATATCCACTTGTAACCTCAGAACCGAACCCACACACACACATCAGAATCCTTATCCATCCACATATATTACAGAACCTCACCCACATATCAGAACCCCACATACAGCTCCTCTACACACACTACCACCCCGCCCAACCCGATCTCTAGTCCGATCTTTCCCTCAGGATATTCCTCTCCAGGCGACCACAACCTAACGGGGTAACCAAGCTCGAAGGTCGACCCGGGTAACTGGATACCAATCTTTCCCGCACAGCCAAGGAAGTCTCTGTTGAGGAGATCATTACACACACACACACACAACGCATTAGAGCTATAAGATCGTCACTTATTGTACCTATCATCACTACCACCACCACCTCTACGTCGTCGTCGTCGGGTCCTGAAGGTGAAACTAGTTCTTTAAGAGAGCTACTGCGACGCTCATGGACTACCCCGTGTCCTGTTTTATACTGAGTCCTCTTCTTCATCTTCTTGTTTTTCATTTCTTCTTCGTCTTCTTTCTTGTTCTGTTCACCTGTATGTTCTGTTCACCTGTATGTTCTGTTCACCTGTATGCTCACCTGTATGCTCGCCTGTATGTTCTGTTCACCTATATGTTCACTTGTATGCTCACCTGTATATAAAAGACTGTCTTCTAGTCCTCAAGGCAATTAGACTGAACCTGTACGATTAATTAGGCTAATTAACTCTTCGGGACAGACGGGTGGACGAACAAACGGAGAGACGGGTGAATGGACAAACGAACGGACAGGTGAATGGACGGACGAACAGACAGGTGGACGGATGGATGGACAGACGGACGGACAGACTTATCAATATATATCCCTCAATAACGGACACATAACAACACTCAACACAAACATACTAACAACCACTTAAATTGTATCCCCAAATTTCCCATAAAAAATTTACCTCTTGTCACTAGAAAGTTTCCCCTGGCATAATATTAAACCTAAATGACCACCTCAAGCGTCAGCCGGAACCTTGCTAACCCAACCACTTATAACTCATGATTTTGTTACGTGTCGACCAATCACAAGTCTTGCTATACAAACATTTCCCTTTCACTCTTTCGTGTAGTGTAGTTCTCACCAGACGACACAGATGGCGCCACCTTCCTTGACAGACATCAAAGAGGACGTCTGTATATACGTTAATCTTTTCCCCTTCAGGCTGCATTAATATTCTACGCTACAAGACCGACACACACACACACACACACACACACCATAATTAACAAACAAACATCAAGTAAGTTACATGTAAGATCATATCACATAAATATCAACACTCTCTATGTAATAACACTCCCGTACAGTTGACTACAGCACTTGCTCACACTGCCGCGTCACCTGTCATTAATCATTAACCAGGTAAGTGTCCTCTAGCGCCACTCTCTATAACAGTGAACACGAGACTACACGGAGAATATATCAGAGAACCAAATATGGGGCGAGGACGGTGGGGGGGCGAGGACGGGGGAGAGGGGCGAGGACGGGGGGGGAGGCGAGGACGGGGGAGGTGAGAATTGGGGTGGAAAAGAGAAAACAGGGGAGGGGATGCGAGGACGGGAGCAATAACGGTAAGGTGTCAGGTAGAGGGATGGGGAAGAAGGGGGGGGGAGGGGGCAGTGCCTCATTAAGTAACAACTAGTCACTCTCCCTCGGCGTGTCCTTCACATTCTCCTCGACGCAGTACAGATTACATCACTACTAACCTAACCTAACCGAACCGAAACGAACCGAACCTAACCTAAACCTAACCTAACCTAACCTAACCTAAACCTAACCGAACCGAACCTAACCTCTCTGTCAGGTGTGTTACTGCCCTTTCCACACACACACACCATACACACAGGCTTACACTACTGATGGCTGGTTGAAGGTGATGTTAGTGTCTCCTGAGCTTACCTGAGTTTACCTGGATGTTGACAAGTAGGTTCTAAACAGCCCTGGACACGAGGCCACCTGATGGATGTCCCTGAAGGCTTGTGCCCGTGTGTTGATTCTACCTGTATCGCTAACACACATAATTGCATAATAATAACATACATAACACACACACACACACACACACACTAACCAGGACTTACTACCCAATACATACAGCTCAACAGCAGGAGAGTAAACTAGTATATATCATTCATCCTTCACTATATAGCTCAACAAACTCACATAATAGACTAAATTGCTCCAGATACGTGAGCTCTTAATTAACCCTCTACGACAACCTTCCTCTACTTTTACTTCGGGAACAAATTTAATGGTCGTGAACTTGTGGATTTACCTAACCTAACCTAACCTAACCTAACCTAACTTGGGACAACTATGGACGAGCTAGTGTTTACAGTGAGGTGGTTTGATTACCTAATGTCTTCGTCTGGTTAGATCAACAGTATGTATGTTGAGCCTCGCCTTCTGTGTGCCCTGTTGCCCCACTACACACACTTGTTTAATTAGAACGTACACATGTTCTCTCTCTCTCTCTCTCTCTCTCTCTCTCTCTCTCTCTCTCACACACACATCAACAAGTACCGCTTGAACTATCAACTTTTGAGACCTAAGTTGAAGACTGCTTTGCCTTGATTACGATGAAACCTGCATGACAGAGAGGGGGGGGGGGATTGGGAGGGAGACAGGAAAGGGAGGGAGGGGGGGGGGAGACAGGAAAGGGAGGGAGGGGGGGGGAGACAGGAAAGGGAGGGAGGGAGGGAGACAGGAAAGTGAGTGAAGATGACAGTAAAAAACGAGTTGGAGAGGAGAAAGGGCGGGCTGGCTGGCTGGCTGTCTGTCTAAGGGAGCTGTTGGGCTGAGTGGCGGGTTGGCGGACTGGTGGGCGAGTTGGCGGGCTGGTGGGCGGGCTATCTGGCGGCTGGGATAGGTTCCTCAAGTCACAACACAGGTAGCAGGACGTTAGAGTCGCGTATGTGTTATGTATCACGACAACCGACGCCCTACACTTCCGTCACCAGAGATTAAGTGGAATCAAGATAACAGCCGGTGTGTGACGTCCTGCCCTCACCACCTGCAGATGTTTGGGTCTTTTTCTTCTCTTTGAAATTTTTATGGAGTTTCAGATTTTTTTTTATTGAGTTTCAGATTTTTTTTATTGAAGTTTCAGATTTTGGCTTCACATTCGATTACGTTGAAAATAACATCATAGGTAAGGTGATTCCTCGGTAGATGGAGTTCGGTGACAAGTACAATTTACGGTTTTCTTTGAGTGACATTAAGAAAATACCAGAAATTCTTAGACATTATACAAGAGTTTAATAATAAGGTCCAGGTAATATATTCAGCCATTGTTATAAGAACTTTAATACGTTTTACTTAAGTCTGGTAACACTGATGACCACACAGACAGTATGTACACAATATTGACCGTGACCTCTGACCCTGTACAATATCGACTATGACCTCTGACCCCGTGAATCTAAAATAATAATTATGTAGTTCTCTGATTGGTGGATTAGGATGACGACTGGCAAGTTTGTCATAGACCTCACAAGGGTTATCACACACACACACACACCACACACACAATGTTATCACAGCTTCCGCGGCCGACGTCTACGACCTGGTCTAGCTAGGTCCAAGGTTGCCACTCTATCCTGCCTCCTGACCGTCCCTCTATCCTGCCTCCTGACCGTCACTATCCCGCCTCCTGACCGTCACTATCCCGCCTCCTGACCGTTACTCTATCCCGCCTCCTGACCGTCCCTCTATCCTGCCTCCTGACCGTCTCTCTATCCCGCCTCCTGACCGTCACTCTATCCTGCCTCCTGACCGTCTCTCTATCCCGCCTCCTGACCGTCACTCTATCCTGCCTCCTGACCGCCTCTATCCCGCCTCCTAACCGTCCCCATATGGCGTAAGTAGGCCATTCTCCCGCCCTCACTCACGCCCACACGCCCATACTAAACGACATTAATTCTCCAAGTGTACTTTTATACACCAGGCGCCCAATGATACGCCCTCATGGATATAAAACTACACCCACACTACACCCTCACGCCCCTGTTACACCCTCATGATCATGTCACACCCTCACTACACCCTCAGTACACCCCTGTTACACCCTCATGATCATGTCACACCCACACTACACCCTCAGCACACCCCTGTTACACCCTCATGATCATGTCACACTCTCACTACACCCTTACGCCCCTGTTACACCCTCATGATCATGTCACACCCTTACTACACCCTTACGCCCCTGTTACACCCTCATGATCATGTCACACCCTCACTACACCCTCACTACACCTCAATATACACAGACTCACAACCCACCTAGGACTTGTCCCAATCCATCCGTCACTAGTTAATACACATCATTATATCTCTATCATTATCTCTCTGTCAGTGAACCATAAATATATGTTAGGTGTAATAATATTTTAATAGTGACAGCTTAAAGTCACACACACACACACACACACACACACACACACACACACACACACACACACACACACACACCATCAGCTCGTTCTCTCGTTTTTACTGGTGGCATCCAACATTGTATCAAGGTAACAGTTGTACCGTGTATGTATGTATGTATGTATGTATGTATGTATGTATGTATGTACACTTTAGTCCTTCTATAATAACGTAACATAACAAATCTCACCACTACCGCAAATTGTCTCACACATTCATAAAATTACCATCTCACCTGGCCACCTCACCTGCGACACTCCCCAACCACCTTTCCCACACTAAAACTCTACCTAAGCCCATCAAGTTCCCTTTTGTTACGTATAATATTTCAGGGTCATCTTGTGTCACTCAAGAGGGTCGCCGTTTCTATTGGGAGTCAAGTACCTGGAAAATTGTCCGGGAATAATTTTGAATAATTTTTTAATATATATTTTTTTTTAATAAGTGTTAAGTGAGGCAGGTGTTATATTATTATGGGTACTCGGGTTACTGGTAGACCTGTGATGGGGACCTGTGATAGGGACCTGTAACGGGAACCTGTGATAGGGACCTGTGTCTAAACCTGTAACGGGAACCTCTGACGGGGACCTGTACTAATTACTGATTATATAAATATAATCTTTAATGTATTCGCATTTTATTGTTATTTTTCACGTTCGTATATCAATAAAGATCAACTTTACTCAGACGCAAAGGAGAGAATTTCGATATAAACTGATTATATCATTAACCATTGTCACTGTTCGTTTCATTTCGTTATGTTTTTTTTTAACATCAGCTGCCCCTTAAATGTGTACAGTGAAGCCCCCCCCCCCCCCCCACACACAGTACTACCTACGACCTAATATACACAGCCACTCAACCTACTTTCCGTTTTCTATGACCTTCTGCATTTCATTTTCTTCGTCCCAGAAAGTCGTTGATCCAGCTATTGTCTCATTGTGCACAGACGGGTCAGGGGGAGGGAGGAGGGGAAGGGGTGGGGGGGGGGTGGGGGGCGGCGGCGGAGGGGCGGGGTGGGGGACGGAGGAGGGGGAGAGGGGGTCGCAGAAGGGGTTGGGTGGTGGAGGAGGAAGTCTGGGTGTGACAGCGTAGTGGAAGAGGGAGTGAGGAGAAGGGAGGGTAGGGATGGAGGGAGGGTAGGGACGGAGGAGGGAGGGACGGAGGAGGGAGGGTAGAGACGAAGGGAGGGTAGGGACGGAGGAGGGAGGGACGGAGGATGGAGGGACGGAGGAGGGAGGGGTAGGGACGGAGGGAGGGTAGGGACGGAGGGAGGGGTAGGGATGGAGGAGGGAGGGGTAGGGACGGAGGAGGGAGGGGTAGGGACGGAGGAGGGAGGGATAGGGATGGAGGATGGAGGGAAGGGAGGGATGATGGTAGAGACGAGAGTGACAACGTTTGCTTCATCGTCTTCTTGTTAACACGTAAAAACACATCCCTTCTCTAGTGCCACCACGAGCACTGGGCAGCGCCTGGCACTTCCCTCCCTCCCGGTATGATTTGCTTATGGAGGCTAAGCCAGGAGAACGATCACCAGCTTTCTCCCTATGAGGAATAAGTTACTGTCCGTTGCAGATTCTTACACGGACATTATTAAGCCAGACCTCTCCCTCACCCAGGTGCCCTAACACCAGGTCTACTGCAGGACCTTCTGCTGTAGTGTATCACGTCTCTCTGTTTCTGACAAGACATTTATTAGTAATAGTATTAAACGCTGGTGACCATTGTGAACGGTGAGAGTTATGTGTTGTGTCCTTGAGAAGGTACCGGGGGGGGGGCTAACCTTAACCTCACCCAACAAGGACAGCAACACCATAAACATAAATAGACGGGTGACATCTTCAAGTGACAGAGGTAACAGACAGATAGTGTAGGAGGACCAGACGAGGTTCCTGCGGCACCGTCGACAGCTACTTCCCAGAAGATGCGCCAGAGGAGGCCCGGCAGGTAAGGTCGCCTTCTACGCCTCAACAAGTGCCGCACCGTCCCTCGCCTCTCACATCTTCTTTCACTCCACACAACAATGTTCCCACCCTGTGAAATGGACTCGAGGTTGTATGAACAGTTTCAGAGGAACTGATTTACTAATGTTTCAGCGTCCCACCCCACCAGTGTCCTGCACAGGCAGCGTCCCACCCCACCAGTGTCCTGCATAGGCAGCGTCCCACCCCACCAGTGTCCTACACAGACAGCGTCCCACCCCACCATTGTCCTACACAGACAGCGTCCCACCCCACCAGTGTCCTACACAGGCAGCGTCCCACCCCACCAGTGTCCTACACAGGCAGCGTCCCGCCCCACCAGTGTCCTACACAGACAGCGTCCCACCCCACCAGTGTCCTACACAGGCAGCGTCCCACCCCACCAGTGTCCTACACAGGCAGCGTCCCACCCCACCAGTGTCCTACACAGGCAGCGTCCCGCCCCACCAGTGTCCTACACAGACAGCGTCCCACCCCACCAGTGTCCTACACAGGCAGCGTCCCGCCCCACCAGTGTCCTGCACAGGCAGCGTCCCACCCCACCAGTGTCCTACACAGGCAGCGTCCCGCCCTGGCAGTGTCGTGCCCTGTCCCACACAGCACCTGCCAGCACACGACAATTAAGGCATTGGTGTCTTGGGCTGCGGGCAGACGAGGGAGGTGCGGTGGTGGGGACGAGGAGGCCCCCGGGTGCCCCTCACTGGTGCAGTAATAAGTTCAACAGGAAAGTGTCTGGTGAAGGCAGTAGAGGACAGTGGCAGTGAGGTAAAAAAGAAAGATCTCGGCGACGACCTCGAGTTTAGGCCTAGGTGTCTTGTCACGGCCGACCACAGCCACAAAAAACCTCCTGAGCGACTGGATTATAATATAACACCACAAGGCCGTAGTTGATAAGGCTTTTACACCTACCATACACGGCCACCATCTATGTTAGTGTCAGCTACAAGCGCTTCACATTACTACATGGTCGTAGCTCCAGATACACCGGAAACCCCACGTATAACAATAAGAGAGGTTTACCGAGGAACTTTCACCTGAACAAAGCCCAAGGTTGCCTACAAGGCGTCTCACACTGCCCGCCAGGACACTACACTACACTGTCCCTTTCACTGTCACACCACACCTGCCTCCCGTCACACTCTCGCCATAATATCAACTTCAATTCCATACTGTCATTCCACTGTGTCCTCCTCACCACTCCACTCTCCCACAACACGTTAACCAAAACCTGGATGTGTCAGTGACGGGAGTATGAGGACGTCTCCCCAAGTCATGTGTAAACTAATATAATACACACTACCACAGCCACTATTCTGACGACCTGACCTCAACACTATACAACCACCATCACGCACCATCGACCTCGGATACCATCCACGAGGACCTAACCTAACCTAACCACCACCACCACCACCATCGAACTCAGATACCATCCACGAGGACCTAACCTAACCTAACCTAACCTCCTTTCAGTATTTTTATTTTACCATTTAAATTCTACTAATTGAAATGTCTTATAAACACACCTGTCTGAACACCTGCTACCTGACGAAGTCGGAAACTGAATGATTATGAAAGTTTTATCCTTGTGAGTAAAGTCAGATGTAAAATTAAGATATAAGAATATGTCAAAAGATGTAAAAAAAAAGGGGGGTGGGGGGGGGGGTTGGAGAAGGGGGGGGAGGGGAGAAAGAGGGGGAGTGGATGGCAAAATATCAAGGCAAGTAATTCCACATCAAAAGACAATAAGCTGAGGTGTTTGGAGACGTTATGTGGAAACAATACAAAAGTCAGTTGTGTGTGTGTGTGTGTGCGAGAGAGAGCGTCACATCAACACATCTCAACCACCACCACCACTACAACAACAACAACAAACCACACCATATAATCGAAACAAAAATCCCCCATAAAAATAATAAAAAAAATAAATAAAATGCATGGAATAAAAATACTGGAGCTACAACATGAGGCAGAAAAATCACATAAGTTTTTAATGTTCAATTTAGGTTTAAGTTGGCCAGAAAATCACCAGTGTCGTATACGGGTGACAGGAACCATCATTAAAACACGTATACCTTACTAATGGAGTCAAGGAGTTCAGGTAAATAAAAACTTCTACTTTAATCTATAAGTTTAGTTTGGTTAGGTTAGGTTAGGTTTGGTTAGGTTAGGTGTGAGGAATGACTGCAACCTTAGTACTGACAGTCAGAAACCTACCCCCCCCCGACCCCCCCCCCCTTAACCCCCTCCTTACACAAAGGTCAATGAAAACTAATGCACAGTCTGTTCGCCTTTCCCCCCTGAACCACGAACCCTTCAGAGATTCAGACTCGTGAACCCAAAGCAGTAGACTGATACATTACTAGTCTGTACCATAGTGGACAAAAGTTCGCTCCCTCCAAAACTGAAGCAGTATCGACCCCAAATGAGATAAAACAGCACACCCGCACACAGTCAGGGTAAGTCAGTTCGGAGACTCATTCCTGTGACTCAGTTCCACCACGGGGAGCGAACTTTTGTCCACGATAGTACATAATTGCTTCGGATTCGTGAGTCTGAATCTCTCTAAAGGGTTCGTGGTTCAGAGGGAAGAGTCGAACAGAAAGCGAGAGGTAACAGAAGGCAGTGTAGCGCTAACTTAACTCGAGGGTTAAAATCATCATACTTAATTCATCGTACAAGATATTAAGCCATGGTACTCAAGGGGGATTAAGTCATCGTACTCAAGGGATTAAGTCATCGTACTCAAGGAGGATTAACTCATCGTACTCAAGGGATTAAGTCATCGTACTCAAAAGATTAAGCCATCGTACTCAAGGGATTAACTCATCGTACTCAAGGGGGATTAACTCATCGTACTCAAGGGATTAAATCATCGTACTCAAGGGGGGTTAACTCATCGTACTCAAGGGATTAAGTCACCGTACTCAAGGGGGTTAAGAAACAAAGGTTGAATACGCCTCCAAGACCTGTAATTAACTCGACCAAGATGGCATTAAGACAGTCCTCTAGCCCTGACCTTTCACACACACACACACGCACACACGCACACACACACACACACACACACACACACACACACTGCGCTACTCTGTTACTATTTATGTCATACAACGACCAAGAAATCTTTATACAGCGACTTTTCCCGTGAATGACCTTCTGGCTGGGGAAAGATAACGGAGGCTGCTGTCAGAGGCGGTGATGATGGTGGTGGTGATGATGATAGTGGTGATGATAGTGAGATAAACGTCCCGGTGTCTAGATAAGGATGGAAATAAGAGACAGTAAACGATTCTCAAAGACAAGACAGTGAAAAAATAGTATTAAATCAGAGGAAGTTAACTTAATTCATCATTTACAGGTAAGATCAAAAGTACACTAGAATTCATTATTAATCACTGACAGACAGGTGTGGAAGAGAGGAGGGGAGGGGATGGGACTAACAGGTATATAGTTCAATCAGTTTCAGGTAAAGTGACAAGATGGCCTAAATTATAAATAATATACAAGTTGAAAGCAATATAGGTAAAAATAAAGTAAATTAAAGGTGAATTATTGTCTTAAGTTTCTTGCATAACTTCCGTGTTTTAAAAAGACCTTCATTAAGATGCTAAGTGATGGGTCAGGGAAGAACAGGTAGATTCACTCACCTCACCTCAGTATCTCCCGCTCAGGTGTTGGCGTGTGTAGATATCAACAAACACAAACAAACAATAACGTAAAGGTGGGAAAACATCACACTAACCCCCCCCCCCCCCCACACACACACATGAAGGATTCGAACCCACGACTCAGTAACTGGAAGGTGGAAGGTGAGGGAACTTAATATTGTATTATACCTGGGATGATTAAAGTCCATTTGCGCCTGACCTTACCACAAGACACCAGGAAGTTAACATAGGGTGTGGAGGTAGTGTGGAGGTAGTATGGAGGTAGCAGGAGGTCATGACTGGAGTAATAATCTACAGTTGAGGTAGCACACTCGAGGAGGCCAGTGTTGACAAACTTCACAGACTTCTTGAAGACCTCACTCTGGGTTCTTAAGATGGCTCAAAAATTCACTACTGAGGACTACACTAACACGGCTCCTCCCTCCCTCCAACACCCGGTCTCTCTCACTCCTTCTCTCCCTCCCTCATTCCCTCATTCCTTCTCTTCCTCTCCGTCTCTCTCTCACACCTATCCCTGTCTCTCTCCCCCCCCCTCCCTCTCTCTCTCATTCTCTCCTTCCCTCCCACTCTTTCCGTCCCAACCATTAATCATGTCAAGTATCGCTACACAATGGACTGTAGCAGTATAAGCGAGGCCACAGTTCACCGTCAGAAGGGTTACCACCTCTTTAGCTCTACTATTTTGCATACCTTCTATATGATCGTTTTCCCGGAGCCTACAGGTGAGTTTCAGAGCCCTGTCTTGATTACAGGTGTAGCTCATGTTAACTTTGAAACGCGTGGTCATTGTTTTTAATTATATGTTATTTTGTATTTTTTTTTTTACCAGTTTGAGAGCGAAGTTTTCCCCCCCATTCTCACTTACAACAGCCAGGGTCTATTTACTTCCTGTGTTGCTCAGATATTACGAAGTTTAAACGAGTCAAGACAAGAGATTGAAATGTTTACCAAAATAGAAGTGATAAAAATCGAATCTATATTTCTAAACGTAAAAGCAATATTTGAGGACATGTCAACAAAGAAACGAGTTATTCTCTCCCACACATAATTAGGTAAACAACGATATTGTCATTCTCTCACAGTCTCCCTAATGTTTACACCCACGTTACTGCTGGTTGTTGTTCCGTACAGGTGAGATACTGATTACCTTAACACATCTCTACATTAAGCCACACACATTCTGGCAAAAGTGACTCTACTTAACACACCTGACGAAGCCACCACCTTATCTCCACCTACCTGTAATTATGTCACCAAAACACCTCATCATTATTCCTGTCATTTAACACCTGACAACCTTACCTGATCTTTCACTCAACATTTTTTTTTTTTTATTTATTCAGAAAAACAAAACACGATTGTAAGACACGTGTAAGATGTTGGGACGAGAGAAAAACACACACACACACACACACACACACAAAATAACCACCCAAGGAGAACGTGTTTTATTGTTCACTTGATGTTCACGATTATAAAAGTTTTGTACTACATGATAATCGTTACACAAAACCTAACCTAACCAAACTTAACTTAAATTTCACTTAAATCAATAAAAAACACGTACCATATTTATCAAAACAAATACACTAGAGTCTTTGTCATTCCGGTAGTCGTCAAAAATGTTTATGTAACCTGGACCAACACCCACCACGTGACGCAGATGTAAACAGTGTTAGTCAAATTCAAAGTACCTGAGGGTTGGCGACCACAGTCCTCCACTCTATCTAACTCTTATAATACGGTAAAATATAATTATATATATTATTAAACAAAAAATGTAAAAAAATAATAATATGATGATAATTTTTGAAGTTATATTAAGTGATGAAGGAAAATTTACCCCAAACAATAAAATTATTCTGTTTTTATTTAAGATGTAATTTGCTGTCATAACTAAACTATGCCTTGGTTAGGTTAGGTTAGGCTAGGTTAGGTTAGTAATGATGCAATTATGATTATCTACAAGAGAGTATGGTATTTGGGGGCACATCTCTCTCTCTCTCTCTCTCTCTCTCTCTCTCTCTCTCTCTCTCTCTCTCTCTCTCTCTCTCGCGAAGGTCATTACCCAGGTAGAGTATTTTGGGTAGAGATGAGGGGCATCTCTTAGTGAGGAAGGGAAGGGAGGAAGGGGAAGGGGAAGGGAGGAAGGGAGGGGGGAAGGGAGGAAGGGGAAGGGGGGGACCTCAAGTGGCAGGCGAGTCTCTGGTTAGGGCCGGTGACTTGTAACCTGTGAAGATGACAACTGTTCCTCCCTCATGTTGTTTACACCTCACTCTACCACTCATATAATTTACACTGTCACGTTGTTTACCCTCACCTTGTTTACCTCAGCTTGTTTACCTTACCTTGTTTACCTTACCTTGTTTACCTTACCTTGTTTACCTCACGTTGTTTACCTCACCTTGTTTACCTCACCTTGTTTACCCTCACATGGAAGCTAAACTGAACGAGGCCACAGTGCACGCCTTAAGGTCCCCACCACCACAACAACTGCGCCAGGACGAGAAGTAGCATCGCCTGACGTTCCCTTCCATCTCTGTATAATAAACGTTCCTCGACGTACGCCAGACTAACGTTCGCCACCTCCCTTCCACCCTGCAACACGTGACTAACCTAACCTAACCTAACCTAACCTACCCTGACCTAACCTAACCTAACCTAACCTAACCTACCCCTACCCCAGTCATCCCCCCTCCCCCCCCCAGTCTCTACTCTAGTCTTCCTTGAGTGACGTCAGGAAATTTATCCTTTTTTTCCCCCAGGATGGAACAATGAAGTGAATTTTCCTCCAACACAATGTAAACTAACTTCCCAGTAAACCTTTATTATCCCGTTCTATAAAAAACAAAAACACGTGTAAACTCCGTCACTCACACGTGTAAACTCCGTCACTCACACGTGTAAACTCCGTGACTCACACGTGTAAACACAATCACTCACACGTGTAAACACCGTCACTCACACGTGTAAACTCCGTCACTCACAAGTGTAAGCTCCGTCACTCACACGTGTAAACACAATCACTCACATGTGTAAACACCGTCACTCACATAGTTCTTGGAGGCGTAACACGTACTAGACAATTATATGATTCGTCACTTATATATGATGCCTTCCGTCACTCACAACTCATAATCCCTCCGTCACTCACACCTCACAATCCCTCCGTCACTCAAATCTATTAATCCCTCCGCCACTCACACCTCAAAATCCCTCCGTCACTCATACCTCATAAACCCTCTGTCACTCACGCTACATAGTCCCTGTCATTCATACATAATTCCTCAGTCACTCACAGATAAATTCGTCTTAGAGTGACCGTAAGTTACTCAGGCGTGAGGGACCGCGTCAATGAGTCAGCAGTTTAGGTATGATGTAACCGGGCCATTTTCTTGTGATGACGAACCATCAGATGATTGAACAATTGAACAAAAATGTAAAACTACAATTGAACAGCCATGAGAATTGAGGGTAAAACGACAGACAGACAGACAGACAGACAGACAGACAGAGAGAGAGAGAGAGAGAGAGAGAGAGAGAGAGAGAGAGAGAGAGAGAGAGAGAGAGATCAATTTTACGTATCCAGAAATTCAGCAAAATATTTCTCATTTTTAACATAAACTCAGAAATACTTAACGTAATATTTCCCAGTACGAAAAATTTGGAAAAAAATAAACATATCAAGTAATATTTCTCAACCATTTAATATTTCTCAGTAAGAACAAAAAATGTTAGGAATTTTTTTTTTATTATTATGTGCGAAAGTCAAGGGAAATATCTGAGGTAGTTCTATCTCTCTCTCTCTCTCTCTCTCTCTCTCTCTCTCTCTCTCTCTCTCTCTCTCTCTCTCTCATTCTTGTAAAGTTAGCCACCTCCTCCCCGCGTTTATTTCAGTTGATGATTAAACACCGTGACACTACCTGGATGGATAAGGTTAGGTTAGGTTAGGTTAGGTTAGGTTAGGTTAGGGGAGGTTAATCTTCAGGTGATTTGCCAACATTGATCTTCAGTATTAAAACAAGACCTAAAGATGGATGGATGGATGGAAGAAGGTAGGGAGAGGGAGAGAAGGAAGGAGGGAGAGAGAGAAGGAGGGAGAGAGGGTAGGAGGGAGAGAGGGAAGGAGGAAGAGAGAGAAGGAGGGAGAGACGGTAGGAGGTGATGTGCAGTGGTCTGGTGGGCACTGATTCACGATGACGGTGATGACTGGTCAAAATCGCCCCCCACTACCCCTTTCACCCCCACCAACACCCCACAAACACCCCCGTCACCCCACAAACACCCCCCTCACCCCCACCAACACCCCCCTCACCCCACAAACACCCCCCTCACCCCACAAACACGGCCTAATCCCTCACACCCCCCCCCCCGTACTATTGCTAAGCACCCAACCTAATCTAAGCATTAGAATTTAGGGCCCAGTCTTGTTGGGTTCTTCTTATTGGGCCCCAGTCCTAAGAAGCCCTCGTTCCAATGAGTAAGGAACCTGATTCATTATGGTTAGGTTAGGTTGAGGGCTGGGACCTATTTGACTCAACACACACCTTCCACCTCCCTGGCTGGTACAGGTGGCAGTGTTCCTCCTGGTCTCCATCTTGGCAACACACCACATACAGTACCACCGCCTCACAGTTCCTGTATGAGCCAGATACAACTAGTCCACCCACTACTGTACGTGCAGGACCTGATCGGTTGTTGAATGAATTTATTATTGTTATTACTACTACTCGTTGTAACTCTAGGACCGTCGAAATGATTGTACTGTATACTGTAAATATAAGAATAATAAATGTGTTTGTGTGTGTATGCGTGTGTGCCAGTGTGCGCGCGTGCGTACGCGTGTACACGTGCGTGCGCATGTGTCCGTGTACGCATGTATGAGTGTACGTGTTCGCGTATGTGTGTACGCGCGCGTGCGTGTGTGTGTGCGTGTGTGTGTGCGTGTGTGTGTGTGTTTGTAACGGGTTCTCATTAGTCGTAATCACAATTCCTAAGAGGTGTGTGTAATGCTCAGATAAATAAGGTCAGTCCAGAGACAGTGTGGGGGAGAGGCCGGCCCTTCCCTTGGGTACAAAGATGTACAGTCTAAATATGTAAATATTCTTTTCTTTTGTCTACCTGTCTGTATCTCTCTCTCACTGTCCTACCACCCCCTACCACTACCACCCCACCTCGCCCATGGCTCAGTTGTATGGTGCCATAACGGGGAGAGAACACGTTAAACCGCTATGCTTCTCTGGACCGTTGTCGTCCAAGTTTGGCTCTGGGCCGAGACTCACTAGCGTTCGCCGGCAAACTGTAAGACTGTTTACTTTTGTGTCCACTCCCACCTGTCGCTCACCTCGTCCGGTTCCCTCCACGTTGTCTTCACCAGCGATTTGATGAAGACTTCTTTTATTTCCAGTGACTTGATCATTTGTACATAATCTCCGTAAGATATGAGATATATTTCAGGGTTATAATGAGTAGTGGTGTTGAGGTATGTTTAGTGTGAGTGTATGTGTTGAAGGGGATGGTCGAGGAGGGTATTGTTTTAAGTGTGCATGTGTGTTAGCGAACGCGGTGCAGCAACAAACCTGAGTCATGACGGGAGAACCAACAGTGTGGCTCTTCTACTGCATCACCTCCCCCCTCCCCCACCACCTGTACCTCACCCATTCTCTCTCTCTCTCTTACCTCCAAACCACCCTCTCCTCTCCTCTCCTCCACACCCGCTCTGCTCTAATGCCGCTAACTCAACTTCACTCTTACACCAGTTATACTCACCATTTTTCTTTTCCATATTGGGACGACTTTCCTTCAAGGTATTCTAATCATTTTGGAATCATGAGAATAAAATGTTTCTTCATCACGGGATTCAGAAAGAAGCGGAGGTAAACACAGTCATTGGCGCCGTCGCTGGTTCATCTCTCTAACCCCCAACACTTTTGTAGCTTCCGTCACATTTTTTTTTTTTGAGAAAGTTAAGTTCCTCGTCTTCAGTGGTGGTAAGAAAGGAGTATTTATCGATCTCCACACGCTTAAGACCATCAGCTAGATAAATACATCACCTTGAGGTTGAGTAAGGACCAAAATAACCCAGTTATATCCGACACTGGCCTATAACACCCACAACACATTACTAATCCGCTCCTGTGACCGACAGTCTACCAAGCCATTAATACCAATGAGGACGAGAGAGTTTGATTACTGATAAGACGTGGACAAAGAACACTGAAGGTCGTTTGCCAGAGCTCCTGTGTGTTGGTGAATGTCTCTCTCTGGTGAATGTCTCTCTCTCTCTCCTCTCTGGTGAATGTCTCTCTCTGGTGAATGTCTCTCTCTCTGGTGAATGTCTCTCTCTCTCTCCTCTCTGGTGAATGTCTCTCTCTCTCTCTCCTCTCTGGTGAATGTCTCTCTCTGGTGAATGTCTCTCTCTCTGGTGAATGTCTCTCTCTCTCTCCTCTCTGGTGAATGTCTCTCTCTCTCTCTCCTCTCTGGTGAATGTCTCTCTCTGGTGAATGTCTCTCTCTCTGGTGAATGTCTCTCTCTCTCTCTCCTCTCTGGTGAATGTCTCTCTCTCTCTCCTCTCTGGTGAATGTCTCTCTCTGGTGAATGTCTCTCTCTGGTGAATGTCTCTCTCTCTCTCCTCTCTGGTAAATGTCTCTCTCTCCTCTCTGGTAAATGTTTCTCTCTGGTGAGTGTCTCTCTCTCTCCTCTCTGGTGAATGTCTCTCTCTCTCTCTCTCTCTCTCCTCTCTGGTAAATGTCTCTCTCTCTCCTCTCTGGTGAATGTCTCTCTCTCTCTCTCTCTCCTCTCTGGTAAATGTCTCTCTCTCTCTCCTCTCTGGTGAATGTCTCTCTCTGGTAAATGTCTCTCTCTCTCCTCTCTGGTGAATGTCTCTCTCTCTCCTCTCTGGTGAATGTCTCTCTCTCTCCTCTCTGGTGAATATCTCTCTCTGGTAAATGTCTCTCTCTCTCCTCTCTGGTAAATGTCTCTCTCTCTCCTCTCTGGTGAATGTCTCTCTCTCTCCTCTCTGGTGAATGTCTCTCTCTCTCCTCTCTGGTGAATATCTCTCTCTGGTGAATGTCTCTCTCTCTCCTCTCTGGTAAATGTCCCTCTCTCTCCCCTCTCTCTCACCGGGCAGACGGTCACAAAAGGGTTATCTCATAAAACAATTCTATCACTCGAGACAAATCCTTCTACAAGTATATACCTTCCTCTTGATCCTTCGCCAATTGTGGACTTTCCCTTTTAGGACGACCCTTTCCCTTTTT
Organism: Homarus gammarus; assembly: GCA_958450375.1. Lineage (NCBI taxonomy): Eukaryota > Metazoa > Arthropoda > Malacostraca > Decapoda > Nephropidae > Homarus > Homarus gammarus. Next base: position 478,092 of record CAUDMG010002639.1, on the reverse strand, counting down.
GGACATCCCTTTCCCTTTTTGGACATTCTCTTAAGTGAAATCCCTCTACGACAAGTACCTCTCGTATAATGTTAGATTAGGTTAGATTAGGTTAGGTTAGGATGGCGAATCTTTAAGCGAAATAAGCTGGGGTGGAGATTCTTCAAGTGAACCCCCTCCCCCATCCCCCCTTTTGAGCTGTTTCACCTGTCAACACGAGTTCAGTTTCTTCCTCTGCCACACCTGGGAGGAATGACTACACAGGTGAAATGGAGTGTGACAGGTGACGTCGGAAAATTGTCAAGGTGGCCAATTGCGTCACCTTCTTGGTTAACAGAGTCACGTGCACTCAGAACCACATTCCATCACTGTGTTTGGTTTACCTGAAGCTTGTGGTTAGGTTAGGTTAGGTGAAGTTTTTGGTTAGGTTAGGTTAGGTGAAGTTTTTGGTTAGGTTAGGTTAGGTGAAGTTTTTGGTTAGGTTAGGTTAGGTGAAGTTTTTGGTTAGGTTAGGTTAGGTGCAGTTTTTGGTTTGTATACCGTAATGCTGGTGTTCTGGATAAGATGTAAACTGTGTGTGATGTACAGCTTCCAGGGGCGGCCAATGCAAACCAGTCTTAAGATCTACGCGGTTATTGGCTCAAAGGAAGCAGTCAGTCACGTGATGTCATTAAACAGAGTCAATGTTAAGCCCAAGATTAAAAGTTGGAAATTTATTTTCAATTTCACTTGACACAATTTACAAATTTTTTTTTTGTCTTTTGTTCAATCAAACTCTTAAATAAATTTGGATAACTTTAATGTTTGTTCAATAAAAAAATAAACAAAATTAGAAAACCTTTACGTTTGTTCAATAAAAATCAAAACAAAATTAGATAACTTTACGTTTGTTCAATAAAAACCTGAACAAACTTGAATATCTATTTCTCTGTTCAATAACCCCCCCCCATATGTTCCTTCCTCTGCCATTACACGCAACAGCATAAAGACACTCACACTGTTTACTAACATTTGGCCACGTGTGAGGAGGCGGGCACAGGTGAGCTCTGACAGCCCTGATATTACCTGCTGTACACCTTGAAGCTCTTAACTCCTGTACCGTTGTGAGTGTCTTAAACATAACATGATCTTACACTATAATATCTCCTCTGTATGTATGTATGTATGTATGTATGTATGTATGTATATTACCAATAGGTCTAAATTTCCTTCTTTTTTTTCTACATTATGTTTACCGGAAGAGGAAATCCTGTTGTTTCGTCCCAGCATTGTGGAAAATCCTACTCTTTAGTGTTTGATGGTGGTGGTAGTGGTGGTAGTAGTAGTGGTGGTGGTGGTGGTGGTAGTAGTGGTAGTATTGGTGGTGGTAGTAGTCGTGGTAGTGGTGGTGGTAGTAGTAGTGGTAGTGTTGGTGGTGGTGGTAGTAGTAGTGGTAGTGATGGTGGTGGGAGTAGTGGTAGTGTTAGTGGTGGTACTAGTAGTAGTGGTAGTGATGGTGGTAGTAGTAGTGGTAGTGCTGGTGGTGGTAGTAGTGGTAGTGTGAGTGCCAGTGACGGTGTGAGAGTGTTAATGACGGTGTGTGAGTGTCAGTGACGGTGTGTGAGTGTCAGTGACGGTGTGAGAGTGTTAATGACGGTGTGAGTGTGCCAGTGACGTTGTGTGAGTGTCAGTGACGGTGTCTGTGACAGTGACGGTGTGTGAGTGTCAGTGACGGTGTGAGAGTGTCAGTGACGGTGTGAGAGTGTCAGTGACGGTGTGAGTGTGTCAGTGACGTTGTGTGAGTGTCAGTGACGGTGTGAGAGTGTTAATGACGGTGTGTGAGTGTCAGTGACGGTGTGAGAAAGAACGGGGTGGGGGGGGGGGAGCAGGGAGTGAGGGAGAGACGGCCTGAGAACGACAATGCAGGAAGAACACGAGACACAGAGAGAGAGAGAGAGAGAGAGAGAGAGAGAGAGAGAGAGAGAGAGAGAGAGAGAGAGAGAGAGAGACTACAGACCATTGTTTACACCGCCAATATGACAGAAACAAACACGCATGACGCACACACGTAAAGAGACAAGTGAAAATACCCACAAGGAGCAGGAGGGATAAGAGAAGGAAGGGAGGACAAACAGTGCGATAACGCTTGATAGATAACACCTAATAGACAATAAGAGAGACAGAGTGTGATAAAGAGAGATAGTACTGATGAGGGAGAGACGCAGGTCACTCCCAGAGACTTTGAGACAAGACGTTGAATATGGTTGATGAGGGAGAGACAAGGAGACTGAATATAGCAGACAGTGAGATAGACAGAGAGACAGGGAGACAGTGAATACCAGACAGAAGAGACAGGGAGACTGGGAACGTCGACAGAGTAAGGAAGAGACAGACACCGGCAGAGTCAGTAGCGAGAAGTATAACGGCTCAGTAACAAAGCAACGTGATGCAAGTAGGATGACCAGGGGAGGGGGTGAAGGGAGGGGGGTGGAGGAGGGAGGGGGGGGGTCGGTGGTGGTGGTGACGCTGGCATCTCTCTCCAAGTTCAAGGCCTCCCTCCCTCCCTCCAGGTTGTTGCAAGTCCCCCAGGAAAATGTGACCAAGTCTTAGAACGTCATAACTGGTGTCCGGATGATCCTAATTCAAGAAACTGTGTGCTTCTCTGTCCTATTAAAGAGTGTTGCAAACTATGTAACTGACAAGGATGAGTCAAGGGATTAGTGGTAGTATGAAGGTGTAAGATCGACTCACATGATGTTCCCAGAAGGTGTATCGTTTATCAGGAATGTCGCAGGCAACTCCTGTAGGATATAACTGGAGATGCGTCAGTATGTAACGTAACGCCGCTGTCAGGAAGTTTTGTTGAAAGAATGTCGCCAGGAGCCAGCAATGACGCGCACACGGAAGCCACGCCAGACACACATACGCTCATACGCCCCACCGCTGTGTCTGTCCGGTCTTGCTACGATCCCAACATACTTAAAATAGCCACGATGAAAAACTCCTGGACCGTAAGACAGAGGACATCACGAGGCATCACAAGCGTAACAATAAAACAATGAAGTCATACATTGTCCTTCAGGCATTTCTACAAAACTACTTAATATGTAACGGGAAATGTCTCAACACCTGGATGGGACATAACTAAAGTCCCAGGAGAACAGCTCACACGCTCCCACCTGGAGTTTCCTTCCCTTACCAACAATGACACACATCAAGTAAGATTACTACCTTATGTTTCCGACATCCATCACACACCTACCCTGCCAGACGCCCTCCATCATTACTAAAACAATTCCCGAAATCGTCAGCATTCAGAGATTTTCATACGCCCTAACCTAACCTAACCTAACCTAACCTAACCTAACCTTACCTAACCTAACCAACAGAACTTAGGCTCAACAGGACTGGGGGGAGGGGGGACAAATAGGATAAGCCCTCAATCTCACTGTGTGTGTGTGTGTGTCGTAACCCCAAGTGGCCAACTGAGATATGTTTCATTGAATAATATTACCAACTTGTAGGAAGTGTCGTTACAAAGATGTCGCCAGGCTAGAACAGAGACAGGACAGACGGACACACACACACACACACACACACACACACACACACACACACACACACACACACACACACACCATGCTTGACCAAGAGTATGCAATTGGTTAGTCAAGTAGTTGCCCAGTCCTAAATGAGGTGCGTCCTATAGCACTGCGTCATAATAGGGGCGCGTCCTATAGCACTGCGTCATAATAGGGGCGCGTCCTATAGCACTGCGTCATAATAGGGGCGCGTCCTATAGCACTGCGTCCTTAATGAAGTGAGTCCTATAGCACTGCATCATAATAGAGGTGCATTCTATGCCACTGCGACATAATGAAGGTGCGTCCTATAGCACTGCATCTTAATAGGGGTGCGTCCTATAGCACTGCGTCATAATAGGGGTGCGTCTTATAGCACTGCATCATAATAGAAGTGCGTTATAAAAGAGGAGCGTCGAAATAGAGATGCGTCCTATAACACTGCATCATAATAGAGGTGCGTCCTATAACACTGCATCATAATAGAGGTGCGTCCTATAACACTGCATCATAATAGAGGTGGGTCCTATAACACTGCATAATAATACAGGTGCGTCCTATAACACTGCATCATAATACAGGTGCGTCCTATAACACTGCATCATAATAGAGGTGCGTCCTATAACACTGCATCATAATAGAGGTGCGTCCTATAACACTGCATCATAATAGAGGTGCGTCCTATAACACTGCATCATAATAGAGGTGCGTCCTATAACACTGCATCATAATAGAGGTGCGTCCTATAACACTGCATCATAATAGAGGTGCGTCCTATAACACTGCATCATAATAGAGGTGCGTCCTATAACACTGCATCATAATAGAGGTGCGTCTTATAACACTGCATCATAATAGAGGTGCGTCCTATAACACTGCATCATAATAGAGGTGCGTCCTATAACACTGCATCATAATAGAGGTGCGTCCTATAACACTGCATTATAATAGAAGTGCGTCCTATAACACTGCATCATAATAGAGGTGCGTCCTATAACACTGCATCATAATAGAGGTGCGTCCTATAACACTGCATCATAATACAGGTGCGTCCTATAACACTGCATCATAATAGAGGTGCGTCCTATAACACTGCATCATAATAGAGGTGCGTCCTATAACACTAAATCATAATAGAGGTGCGTCCTATAACGCTGCATCATAATAGAGGTGCGTCCTATAACACTGCATCATAATAGAGGTGGGTCCTATAACACTGCATCATAATAGAGGTGCGTCCTATAACACTGCATTATAATAGAAGTGCGTCCTATAACACTGCATCATAATACAGGTGCGTCCTATAACACTAAATCATAATACAGGTGCGTCCTATAACACTACATCATAATAGAGGTGGGTCCTATAACACTGCATCATAATAGAGGTGCGTCCTATAACACTGCATCATAATAGAGGTGGGTCCTATAACATTGCATCATAATAGAGGTGGGTCCTATAACGCTGCATCATAATAGAGATGCGTCCTATAACACTGCATCATAATAGAGGTGGGTCCTATAACACTGCATCATAATAGAGGTGCGTCCTATAACGCTGCATCATAATAGAGGTGCGTCCTATAACACTGCATCATAATAGAGGTGCGTCCTGTAACACTGCATCATAATAGAGGTGCGTCCTATAACACTGCATCGTAATAGAGGTGGGTCCTATAACATTGCACCATAATAGGGGTGCATCCCACAGTACTGCGTCATAATAGGGGTGCGTTCTGCGTCAAAGCACAAGAGACCTGAGTTCACCTGACACACCCAGGGAAGAGGCCTGGCGGGTACAACAGCTTCACCTGGTATACTGTGACCACGGAAGTATCTGCCACACCCGTGATCAAATCGGATAACATCTCGTGACCACAAATTAACTTATCCGAAGTATGTTTTGTGTGTGTATGTGCGTGTGTGTGTGTGTGTGTGCATCATTTCTTTGAAACTGAGTAACATCGGTCAAGTCATGGATGAAAATCGTCTAACGTTAGAGGAAATGTCTCAGTTTGATCATTAAATACAGGAACTGGAGAGGGAGGTGGGGGGGGGGGAGACGAGGAAGGTGTTGTTGGGGGATGGGGAAGGAGTAAGGGGGAGATGAAGGGGAGGGGAGCGAAAGAGGGAGGAGAGGGGGTGGGGACAGGAGGGGGTGAGGCGGGAGGGGGCGGAGAGGGGGAGGGGTGAGGCAGGAGAGGGGATGGGGCGGGAGGGGGTGTAGAGGGGGTAAGGCGGGAGGGGGCGGGAGGGGGAGAAGGGAGGAAAAGAAACGGGCCCGAGAATAAGTGCCAAGTGCCGCTAAGGTGTGTTACTCTACTTTGTTTGTCCCCACTGCCTCGCCTGGCACCTTCTAAACACCGTTCACGTGACGCTAAGATTAATTGCCTATGAATGTAAAAAATTTTACAGTTATAGGTGCAGCAATATTTGGTGTATAATTCATTTATTTGGCTCCCCACAGGACAGTTATGTGTTGAGGTGTCAGTGTGCTCTGTTAATTTAATTTATTAAGCTTCCATTAACAGACTTCAAGACATGGCTAAGGTTAAAGGACATGTCTTCTTGAATAATTTGTCCACAGTAAAATATTACCATAGTGCGGCCACAGTAAATAAGCTAAAAGATGATAAAGAAGAGAGGATGGCGACAAACCAGGTAGGCGACGTGCGCATGCGCGGAGTTAAGCGGGAGGTTCTAGCGGCCACTTTCACTAATACTACACTTGCGGCTCACTACTTGCGTAGCGTACAAGTCTCTGGAGCCGCGTGCAGCAGGCTCGTCAACACTGCCTGGGCCACACTCCTGGCCGCTGGTGCTGTGTGGTGCTTCTCGCGCCCCACCCACAAGAGCAGCTTCTCTATAAGACTTAAGCTGCCGTACTTGCCCACACCACTTAGTTTGTCCTCGAGTGTAAACTTGTGCGGACCTGTTCAGTGACAGTGTTGACTTCAAGCGCTGAAATGCAGTGAATGACAGAGGCTTAAGACTTAGAGTTTTTAAAGGAATTTTAATATAATTTGTTTTTGGTGTTAGCTCAGTGTTATCAAGATGCCCAAGATTTTCTTAATCAAGGACCGCCTGCAGCAGCAGCAGGCAAGGCTCCTGGAAGCACAGAAGGCGGGAGCACCCCAAGATGACGACCGCAGCCGGCATGTGGACGTTCACAGCTCGTCCTTCTCAAGCTCCCCCTCCACACTCGACCTGCGAAGGGAAAGACCTCACCGGATATCCCACATGGACACTACACCGTCATCAATCGACCTCAGGAAAGACAGTATCGCTCATCTTGGCCGCCTCGACCTGTCACGGGATAGTCACCTAGATTTGTCAAGGGACAGTCGGCTGGACCTGTCACGAGACAGTCGTGTTGAGTTGTCAAGGGACAGCCGCCTCGACCTGTCACGGGACAGCCGCCTCGACCTGTCACGGGACAGCCGCCTCGACTTGTCACGGGACAGTCGCCTCGAACTATCACGGGACAACCGCCTCGACCTGTCACGGGACAGCCGCCACGACTTGCCAAGGGACAGCCGCCTCGACTTGTCAAGGGACAGCCGCCTCGACTTGTCACGGGACAGCCGCCTCGACTTGTCACGGGACAGCCGTCTCGACTTGTCACGGGACAGCCGCCTCGAGCTATCAAGAGATGCCTACCTTGATATGGAGAGAGAGAGCTCCCTGGATTTACGTATGGGTGAGAGATGTGGAGAAAGATCCGTCAGTCCCAGCAGCCGCACCTCGCGCTACTCTCCCTCACGACGTCTGGAGGAACAGCCTGACGACAAGCCGCTCTCGCTCACCATCAGGGACAGAGGTAAGACCCCAACACCAGATCTCTCTCCTTCTAGACACAATATTTAAACTTAATAATCTGAAGACCGACTGTTATCAGACTTCTCAGATCACAAGGCTGTGAGACAGTGTATAACAAACATGTTGACCTTCTCTTCAGTATTCTTATTTCCCATTTACTGTTAGCTTCCCACATCCCAACAGTAAACACACTGCCTGCATGCACTCAAAGTTTAGTCGTCTCTTATAGACATCGCCCATTGTTGTTGTTTCCTGGTAAACAGAGGCCCATGTTGGCCACTTCCCATCACACACTCCTCACGTCTGACGGAGGGAGTCTCACATGCCCCAACACTGAGTAAAGGTTCCTCGCCATGAGTCAGTCCACTCTGCTCTTAGGTACGAATCTGGTGTTTTGTCTGGCTGGAGTCCTTGGTCACTCACTGTGTGGAGGGAAATTTAATTTTTCACATATTCACACATATTTATGATTTTAAACCTATTTTTTTAACTTTTATACTTTTGCATGTTATGGATTCGTTCTTCAATAATTTACGTTATTCAAAATGGCGCCCTGCATCTCCAAAATGAACATGTAAACTAACAGATTCTACAATTCCCGAGTAACTACTGTGGTTGTGAGGGCAGTGAGGTGCAGGACGTGTGGTAAAGCATCCTGCAGGAGGCGGGGAGGAGGAAGTAATGCCGCAACACGCCACGTACAACTTGCTGACCCTGGCGGTGCAGGGACACCCA